>JAKSZP010002872.1:0-129375 GCA_022478985.1 Massospora cicadina | reverse complement strand
CAGGGCTGATTGTGGTATATGCTGAGGCCCAGCGAGGCGTGTGGCTCCATTTGGGACCACAAATTGTAATATGGGGTTGGCGCCGTAGGCTGCCAAACCTTCCATCAGCTCCTGGTGGAGCACTTTGGGGGGGAGGTGGGGGCAAATCAGTGAACTGGACCACTAAGGTGGTGTCCGTTGGGAGCCAGGTCCAAGTTGTTGGGATGGGAATATTATTAAAAATTAATGGCACCATTGCCACAGTGGCTGCATCATCTTCACAGGGTAGCCAAGATCAAAGTACCCCTTATAGGGGCAGAAGTTAATAAAACAGGCTGGTGTCATCACCACCTGAGCTATTTTGATAATGGCTTGTTCGTTGTAGGGGAAGAATTTCCCATATTCAACCTGAAGGCAAAATGCATGTTGCTTCTGGGGGAGCACCAGGGGGCAGCGGGGCACCACTTGGGTTCATGAAAAAATGGGCATCAAGATCCTTGGGAGGAACAAATCATCTCAAGGGTTTGGAATGACTGGGCGAGCTAGTCCAAGCGCATTTTCCTGTCAGATGGAAAATGGAGGGGGAGTTTTGCCACTGCCCCATGCTGAGACAGTTGGCAGGGGATCTGATGACATTGGGGCAAGACTTTGGTGTGCAATTTAAGTGTTTGCTTTTAATTTACTGAAATTAATATGCTTGGAAAGTTACGCCAAGCAGAGAGAGAAGTTTTAGTATATTACCTCTTATCTGTTTAAAAAATGGGGCACTATGCTAATCGTTACCCTGATTTGAGTTCTAAACCCAAGGTTTATTCTGTGAACCTGGTGGATGAAGGAAAAGTGAAAGACAGGGCAGAGTAAAACATAAATATTTTACATCGCCTCCCTTAAAATCACAGGTAATAAAATTCTTGAAATAACCTTCCATTAAATCATGTTATAGTGACATATTAAACCTTCAGCGTTTTATATAGATGATGACATGGTAGCAGTTACCATCTGATCCAAGAATTAGTGAAAAGACAAGTTTGCAGAGAAAGTAGTATCAAAGCTTTATTTATAACTGTTAGAACAAATTGAGCTTCCAATCCCTTCTGGTGAGAACCTCAAGTTTGAACGGGTCAAGTGGCTATACCTATTGAGGCATTGAAGGAGTCCATCCCTCAATTATGCAAAGTCATTCAGAATTATTCAGGCCTAGTGGAAAGTTTAATGTCCATATAATAACCAAACTGATGCTTATTTTTATGAGTATATTTATATTGATAATACTGTATAAAATACTAAGGTCTAAACTATTGTAGACATTGGTCTACTAATTAATATTGTGTCCATTAGACTGGTGAAGAAACTGGGCCTTACTCCAGGCATAGATCATTATAAATTTATGGCACTGCAGTCCCTCAAATGACTAATTCTGAAAGAGCATACAGTATATCTATACTGAATTTTGGCTCACTGGTATTACCTGCTCCTGCCATCATTTTTATGGATCACAAATCAAGATTTTTCTTTGGACCTCATAAGAGAACATATGTGGGCAAAGCTAATATTAGAAGGTACTTTGGAATTACATAGAATAACTTTTACTTCAAATACAATTGAAATATGAAGGCTAAGTGCCTTGAAATTAAGGGATTGTTAACTCTTGTTCATGGATAGCATTGTGGCAATTTGTTATCAGCAGCTTTGTGACCATAGCTGGCAGTTACTTAATCAGATTTTGAAATCTAAGGGTATTCTGCTCTGCATTAATTGTACCCTAACCTTTTTATGGGCTATTAGATCATAGCAAGAAACATAAATTAATTTAAAAACTTCCAGAGATTATACAGTGAGATATTTACGCCATATTGCTGATTGAACATGGTTTCTGTTGCCACACCTGGGTTTATTATTCTTGACCGTGGCAAAATCCAGGTGCTGTTAGATAACTTGTATCCAAATTCTATTCAGATTAAATGTGTAAGGAGTGTCTGTAATTCTCTCATTCTCATAGATGTGGTGCAGGATGCACTGCTACATCTCCAGGGAACTAGACGTTATCAAGATTGGAAATAGGGTACCACGGAGGGTGCCAGAGCAAAAGGGACCTAGGGCAAGGGTGTACAACACAGTGTATGATAGTAGATAACAAAGAAGCAACAAACCTGGTTGGACCCCAAAGATAATCCATAACCAAGTGGATATTAGTGCTAGATTGCTTGGATGCCTTCATCTGGAGAGGACCAGGGCGGCCCAAAAATGCACCAGATACTGTAGCTAATATGGATAAAGTAAAGTCACCAACATTGAAGACCTCTTCAAAAAGTTCCGTTCACAGGTTTTTACAAGGAACTATATTTGAAAAATAAACTTAATGGACATTTTTATCTAGGAAGTTGACCAACAAGGAAAGTTAGTCTTAGAAAAACATACATAAACAAAGGGGTGCAAGTCATCATATTGTTGAAGTGGGACTAAGACTAAGTAACCAATAGGTGCATGCCACCATCAGCATGGGTTTTGTAACTTGAGATTGACTAATCTCAAGTTATAGATTGTAATTGTACTCAACCCAATTTAGATATATTGAAAATGGAACTGGGATTGAATCCCTGTTCCTCAAGCACCCATGTGAAACTGTTAGTATTAAGAATGTAGCTGGTGCGCTTTAACGCCCCAGCTGTAACACTGAGCTGATAATCACACACATTACCAAGACCAAACTGAACATATTTTTCCTGTACTCAGCGTTAGTACAGGGTATGTTTAAGGTCAGGGAGGCCTGCCAATTTAACCTTTTTGGCTTCTTGACATCGTGCCTTATCCTTACAATTGGTTCATTCAATTATGTCATTAAGCTATGACAAAATGGCATCAAATATTTGCTTTTGTTCATATTTTATACATTGAGAAAGTATTAATTATCCATAAATTTGGTAGTCTGGATGAACTGGGGCTTGATGGCCACAAGTATCCGTGGTATGTTCCCTTGTATCCCAGGAGTGCCTTTTGGGTTGAATGAAGATGAAAAGATCCAAGTGCTGGCCCTCTTTGAAAAGTGTAGTATGATTTTCTGAAAACAACTTTAATTTAGGTTGTGTACATGATATGATACACCAGATTTCTACCAGAAATATTATCTGCCAATTTTCCTCCATCCTATTAGGTGCTCAAAGGCAGCAGATGAAGCCATTGGACATAAAATCAACCAACTCATGCAGCAGGAGATGCTAGTGCCCTCAAAAATTTCTTAGGCCTCCCCAGTGTTGGTTATCAAGAAGAGGATAGATTAAATAAAGTAGGTATAGATTAATGAAAGCTCAACAATATTATAATATAGATACCTATCTCTTATCTTATACTGATGATGCACTAGAATGCTTGGTTGGAAAACAATAATGTTTCACCATAAATTTAATTTATGATTATTGGAAGACTGGCTGCCAAAAGGGAAACAGAGGAAGTGCGCTATGGTTACTTTTCAGGGTCTATACCAACCCACTAGGATGCCACAAGAACTGTGTAACACCCCAGTGATGTTTCAGCATGCTATGGATTGCATATTGGGGGATTCAAAAGTCTCCTATGCGTTAGTGTGTTTGGACGATATAAAATTTTCTTCAGGACCTTTACAGAGCATTTGCAACAACTGGCAGAAGTTTTCCGCCACCTGGCCAAGGATGATTTGAAAATAAAAACACATAAAGAAATTTTTTTGTGAACGACTTGATTACTGAGGGTTAGTCATTAATAAACAAGACTTACGGCCCCAGCCAGATAAGGTTGAGGCCATCAAAAAAATGGTTTGGCTGTTTAGCAAGTGTGATATCAGCTATTACTTGGGATGGTCAGCTACTATCACCAGTTTGTGAAAAAATTTAGTATATTAGGTGAATCCTTATTTCACCTTCTCAAAAATGGTGTATAATTCAAGTGGAAAGGTAACTTACAAATTGCTTACAACAAGTTACAGATTTGTCAAACCCAAGTGCTGATACTTATATACCCAAACTTTGATAAACTGTTTGTTATTTTATGCATATCCAGCGTCCAAATTCAGTAAGCTATGGGATAGTATACTCCCTCAGAATCATACTGGGATACCACCACCCCTATGGCGGTGAGAGAGGCATAAAGGAACTATACAGTTACTGAGAAAGAGTGTCTAGCTGAAACCTAAACCTTTAACTTTATGGATCTATATCCACAGACTACATTTTACAATGGTAACAGATCATGCTTTTTGCAATGGTTGCAGAATCTGAAGGAGCCTGATGGGCAGCTAGCTTGATGGGCTTTAAATTATAAGCCTATGACTTTAAAATTTAATACTAGCCCAGTATTCAACATCAGAACTATTAATGGACTCTCCTATCTGCCTACTTTAGCCTTAATGGCTAATCCCACAGATGAAGTAATTAAAATATGGTGACTCAAAAGTATGGTAATAAACCTGAAGAGGTTTTAACGCATATCAGAAAAGATGAGACAGAACACTTTCATGGAGAATTGGAAACTGTACAAGGTTATCACCAAACAACTCTTTGTTGTTTCCTAGGCCTACCATGCAGACAAACTTGATTATTGGTGCCCATAAGGCAATAGTCCTGGTCAATATAGGAAATGCTTGAACAATTATGACCTATTGTTATTGGGATTCCATGTATTTTGATATTCATGAGACTCTCAGCTGCTGTTGAGAACGCCAAGCTGAAGTGCCCTGTTGGAAGGCCACTTTCTATTAATTAGTTAAGCCCAAATTTTTCTGGCACACTGTCTCTATTGATGTAAGCTCTTGGACAATACTTGTGGGCAATTTAAATATATAATCATGGCCAACAATCATCTCCCAGTGTGTGAAAGCCAAAGCATAAGGGACTTAGGGGCCACTTTTATGACTAAGTTGATCCTTGGAAGATATTATTTATTAGCAATGATGTCCCCAGTTTCTGTTGACAGACAATGAGACTAACTTTACATTCCAAATGATCGCTAACTTGTTGACTTGATGGGTATAAGAGTTGTATTATCTATGCCCTATCACCCCAAGACCAATGGCACCATCAAACAAGTGAATGTTACTATTGATAGGATTTTATATAGAATAATTATAGCCAGAGCATCCAGCTGGAAGCTTTTTTGACTTCAACCATTTTTTATACAACAATGTATATTACTCAGCCATTGGGCACTCTCCATTTAACTTATTTTTTGGGAAGTATCACATGCTATACCCACTTTTATATCATGTGTTAAAGAAGAAGCCATGAGTTCTGGTGGATACCTTAAAAAGGTTGTTCAGGCCTTAATTTAGTTACAAAGTTCTGTCTACTCCAACATGATGGCTCAGAAAGTTAGGGTTAGAAGTCATGATAATGAAGACTGCTGGAAATTACCTACCTTTGGTGTAAGGGAACTTACAGTATATGATAACCATAGCTTTAGAAGGACTAGCAAATTAGAGCACATTAGGAAAGAAACCTTGAGATCATAAAAAAGATATCCAATGAAGCCTACACTCTGAATTATACCACTAAGGGATACCTTATTAATTAAACACACGCTAAGTTCATTAAAAAGTACTATCAGTACTATAGCCTTGTGGCCATGAGCTCTCAATAGCCCATCTGAACCCCACTAATTTTTTCCCCAATTTTTGGTCAAGTGGGGGAAAATATTGCAATTGGTTTGACCAACTATTTTTCTAATAAATCTTCATTTAATTTTATAGTTTAACTAATAGATAAGGGTTTTATTGGTTAATACTTACCTCACTTTATGGGCCCAGTTTTATAGGGAGTACTAAAGTTGTATTTAGTTACTTCTGGTGACTCACCTCAGCACCTTCATATATAATTATGGTGGTGAATCAAATCCTTAATCCCTGCCAATGCAACTTCCCCTGCCTTAATTTAGTAATCACCTTAGCTTGTGGCCTTGGGGATCATATCCTTTATTATTTGTTCTAATTTGAATATCCTATCTTGCCCCATGCTGGCATAAAATAATTGGTAATAGGGTTTCAGTTCTTATTACGTCCATCTGCCAGTGTCTCAATTAAAATCAGTTATCACAACTATTATGGAAATATCCTGAGCCCTAGTCATTTGCTCCCTTGACCTAATTTTAGAGATTACTCCTCTAGGTTACCACTCTCAGGTGCAGCTTAGTAAAACCTAAATTGCACCAATAAGAACTCAGTGAGGAAAGAAGCATATTTAGCCTGAGTGCCAATCGAAGGGGAGGATACCTCAGTGGTAGAATAGGGACCTCTACCGCTGCCTCCCCGAGTTCGATTCCGGTAGAGGAACTTTGGGTAGGGGATGACTATGACTGTGTTGGCATTGCGCACCAATGCCCCAAACTGAGATAGCGAATAGCAAAGGCGGTCCATGGAGTTCCTGGCCTATCATACGCCGTGCATGGAGGTTTTCCAGATTTTATCCTCCTTTCCCATTCATTCGATTTCCCCTCAGTCAGTGCGGTATCGTCCCCAGGTCGGCCCACCTCGAATAAAATTGAGTGCCAATTGAAAGGGGATCTTTTTTCTTATGTTACTGGAGAAAGCCTACAGCAAAATTTTTTACTTTACCAAGCTGCAGAGCCATTGTAAGTAGAAGATACTACAATATACTTAATTTAAATAAAAATCCCTCTTGCTGAAAAGGTTTCCTTTTGCAAGTTTTTCAAAGTTACTGTCATCTAACAGTCCCTTGTATTTTTAAGTGTAATAACCTGTGCACCAAAATCTGATGCCCCTGCACCAATTTTAGCAAACTCCAAATTGTTTCTCTATTCTAAAAAATGGTAGACTTAAATTTAAAAATTTCTTGAACTTTCAAGTTAGATTAGCTTATACAAAACTATCTCTATGTAATTATTAAAATCAGTCACTTTTGGTAACCACCTTATGTTATCATTAATGGTAAATTTTTTAATAATTGACAAAATTTTCACGCTGTATATCAAATATAAAAATTATATAACAATTTTTAATTTTTACTGCCAATCTGGGGTAAGTTAAAGACTTGACGTTTTATTCAACTGTATCATTTGATTTATAGTTTGCACTTAGATAAATATAAGAAAATACAATGCCTCCCTAAAGTCATCATTTTAATATACACACAGAGTTCACTTTTCTACACGCCGTCTAACCATTTATATAAACAAAATAAAAAATTCTAGTATTATATATTCATTACTTGTACAATCAACTATACTCCTCGATTAGCCAAAAGGATTATAGCTTCCTGTTTTTTAATGTTTGAGCGCTATAGCAATGCACACATACTCATATAAACTCTTGCATTGCTTCACATTATTCTCATTAAAACCTGATCTTGTATATAAACAAATTTAAGAAGTAATTTTCTGAAATTATTTCCATAAGTTGCTTCCATCCTTCAAGAGCTCCTTTTTCCATATAGGAACCGTTTTCTTGATTGAGTCAATTAAGAATTTGCACGCCTCTAAGCCAGACTCACGATGAGGGGTGGAAATCGCAATTAAAATTGAAACTTCAGAAATAGCAACTGCTCCAAGCCTATGTGCAACCAGAACCCTTTTCACGTCATTATCTAAAGGCTTAACGCTTTCTGGAGTCGGGATGTTGTCTTTGCAACATTTAGAGTGTGGGGCTTTGAAACTAAACTTTTTGATAGCTTCAAGACACAGTTTTCTAGTCTCTGACAAAGCCATTGCTGGGTAACAACTGTAATCAAGAGATATAACTTCTTGTCCTAAACAAACCGTTTGACTAAAAAAGTAAAGAAAAGTATTGTAATGTTATTCTACGTCATAAAACTAAACGGTCCCTGCAAAAGGGGGAATTCATCGACTTTATAATGCTATTCCATTCTTACTTTAGTAATAAAAGTAAAAATAGTGTTAATTATTCTAAAGTATCAAAACAAAGTGTCTAATTTATCTATACAAAAATTCACAAAAAGCAAACAAAATTAAGTCTAGATCGTAGTCTAATTTAAGCGTAAGTAAAATACATACTCCAAAATATATCAGCCACAATAATTAACCTTGTTATAGCCCAAAACTAAGGCCATATTATTATAATATTCTATTGCATCACAAATATTTAGATCTAGGATGTTAAATAATGTAATACTATGAGTAGAGCTGAGCGAATGATAAAAAGAAGCTAATCAAAAGATTAAAAAATATTACCATCGAAATTGTCTCGTGTAGTCCCAATGAAAGTTGAAATGGCTCCAGCAGAAGGATGCTTAGCCCATTCGATACAGTCATTAATATCGATTGGAAAAGGCGTAAGTATAATTTTAATGTTTTCGGAGTCCCCGCTGATATCAATTATTTCATTCTCAACAATGAAGCTATCCTAGTAATTGATGTTAGTTTTGTAATAGAAGAACTAAGTACCATCTTAATTGCCCTATATTTAAAAGAATAAGCCAAGAAGGAGATTCACGGCATAAGAAGCTGCAAGGAAAATAGGATTAAAAAGATACGGGGACTTGTATTTGCAAGGCTCAAAAATTCAATCTAACTTTAGAATTTTTTGGAACACTGAAAAGCTTCAAGCAGAGTTTCGGTTGGTTGTTTTAATTTTACAAAGACTATTGAGTAGAACAAGCTGTATACAAGGAAGCACATCTAACTGGCTAGAAAATAAAAGTGCACAAGTTGGGTGCAAAAGTACTTTCTAAAAGGTAAAACCCCAAAGCTAAAAATATAAAGATGCAAATCAAATCAAAACATAAAAAAGATGAATCAATGAAGATTTTAGCCCAATTTTAGTAAAAATAAAAACGGTGCACCTTAGACTTATTCTAAAAGGCATAATATAAACAAAACAGAAAACCTTTTATAAACAAAATTTTCAATTTTATAAATTAGCGCGAAATCAAGCATAGATAAAAACCAAGAGCATTTAAAAAGTACTATATAGAAAATGATTCTAAAAGCTAAAGATAAATTCAGTCAACAATAGTCCTAAAAAGGTAGAAATAATAAGGTAAAGAAGCTAAAATGGAAAAATTTAAACCTTTTACTATAATAAAAAGCTTAACTACAGTTGGGACCATCTAGTACTAAAAAAAGCTTAACTACATGGATATATCTTAAGGGGGATACCCCTAGTGATTGAATATGGACTCGCTACCACTGCCCCCGAGTTCGATCCGGTAATGAACTTGGGCAGGGGACGATTGACAGTTGGAGTTGCGTACCAATACTCCGAACTGAGATAGCGAATAGCAAGGCGGCCCATGGAGTTCCTGGCCTATCATACGCCGCGCATGGAGGTTTTCTGGGGTTTATCCTCCTTTCCCATTTCTTCGATCCTTTAATTGGTGCGGTATCGTCCCCAGGTCGGCCCACTTCGAATGAAATTTAAACAGCTGAAAACTAGATCATACTCTAAGCTTTTACCAATTGGTAAACAATTTAAACTAATTTATTTTGATCTGAGCCTTCTAGTTGCTGCTATCTATTATTTTCAATGGCTTTCCAGCAAAAGAAATTAATTATATCAAATCACCGACCACTTAGCTGAAACCATAGAACCTATTGAATGACCAAATCACTAATAACTGCCTGTGTAAAACTGCTTAACTTGTCAAATCAAAAAAAATTTTGGGAAAAAAAGAAAGTCTTTTAAAAAAAACTCTAAAAAGTATGAAATAATTGAGAAATTAAGCCTACTCAATAAAACCCTTTTTGAAGTCAGCGCCATATTTTAAACTGAATTATAGAATTTTGCTCACAAATACAAATTATATCTTATGTCTGGATTGGGTCCAAGTGTAAACTATAAGCAACTTAGAATAGATAGTACTGCGTATATAAGTTATAAATACCTATTATAACTCTGTTAAAATATGGCTCCGACTTCAAAAAAGGGTTTTATTGAATAGGCTTAATTTATCAATATATTTCATACTTTTTAGAGCTTTTTTTAAAGGAGGTTCTTTTTTCTCCAAAATTTTTTTTGAGAAGGTTCTTTTTCCCAAAAAAACTTTACCCCCAGCTCTTTTTCCTCAAAAAATTAGTGCATTATTAAAAGTAGCTCTTTTTCCTACTTTTATTAAATATTACTATCTCTATATATTCTTTTTGATGCCTTACTATTTCTCTAAAAATAAAACTCATTCTATATATTTTATATATAATATCTTATAAACAAATATACTTATAACTCATTTTACTAAATTTAGTTGATTTTATTGGTTGACTTATACTAAATTTACTGATCACCATCTACAATACTTCATTTTATTAAAATTAGATGATTTTATTAGTCAACGTATGCTGAATTTACTGATCGCCATCTACAGTAATTCATTTTATTAGATTTGGTTGCTTTTATTAGTCAATCTATGTAAATTTATTGATCACTATCTAAGATAATTATTTTTATTAAATTTAGATGAGTTTATTGGTCAAATTATACAAAACCGATAGCCATCTATAATGATTTAAGCTCGTCCTGCTATGAGCTCATACTGACTGAATTTTGAACATACCCCCCAGCCATAGGACATATCAAATGTGCAACGAAGCTATCGCTTCACCGAAGCCGGAAAAATGTTTATCTGGTGTTGTTTTAGTCCCACAAGTACTCGTCGCTTCCGAGCCCATTTTGATGTATTTACTAAATTATGGGCATATACTTGCCCAATACTTGCAAAAGTAAAATGGGACCTAAGTTGGAGCATCCTCAATTTTTGGAGATGATCATCCAAATCGGTCCAGTATTTTCAAAGTTATGCGCGAACAAACATCCAAAAAAACATACATACAAGTCGAATTGATGACCTCCTTCTTTTTCAAAGTCGGTTAAAAATACACCAACCAATTTGTAAAACTATTGAGTATATCAAATCAACTGAAAACCTTTATTTATACCAATCCCAATACTGTCATCATTGCACGATATACAGTTATAGAAATTCAGGTAATATCAGGAGAGTGTTTGTAACTCCATGATTCATTGAAAAGTGATATGGAATCCAAACCCAGAACAACAAGGAATTCATTATTAAACACAAAGAAAACAAGACACCACAGATAGTGCTCACACCTTGGTGGCATGGATGCATCATACAGAATGGTGCAAATATCATCAAGTTACATAGGCAAAAAATTGGCTAGATTCTAAGAAAAGTTCATTAAAGTTGATAGTTGCAGTCTAAACCCTTGTGGAACCTCAATCAAGAGCATTCCAGATTCAAATAAAAGAAGTATTGGGACCTCATTTAATTTTGACAAGATATAATAACCTAAATTATTGGATAATCCTCAAGAAGATCTATGTCTAAGATAAACCAAAACTCATACAATAGTAAATTTTGATGTTTTTTAGTATACTGAAAAGTAGACCAAAAAAGAAGTTAGTCTGAAACAAATAAGTTTTAAGAAAAACTGGATTTTAATTTACAACTTAGTCTCAATAATAAGCCAATTTTAACCAATGAAACAACCGCTCATCAATGAGAATGCAGTAGCTCATTAGGCCTGTTAATTCTTGGCATAAAGGCTTGATTCTGCCAATCAGTTTACACAGGATATTAGCCACTGAGCAACCAAATTGGATGATATATGAAGATTGCTGACTAATAAAAACACAATAAATGATATATGGAGTGATTGCCCCTATCAACCCTTTATTAATATTCCAATAATTGCAGACTTATCTGCAACAATCTACTAAAAAGACCTCCCCCTCAATCCTCCATTCAACTCTTTAAATCTCAGTCCCCCAAGCTGAATGCATCCTTGGCTTGGTAATCTCTTATTTGTTTTCCCTTTTCTAGGAGTTCTCATCTATCTCAAAATCTTGGCATAATTTTCCTCAATTCACTGAGTGGTGACACTTTAATCAATTTACTTTTCATATATCTTTTCTGTCAATCTTGAGACTTGTCTCAAGTCCCATTCTGATCCGCCAAAATTTGTAGTGTATCATCCAGTCATATCAACTTCTTGACAAGACCCAAACTTGAAATTTAGATTGTAGGTATACATTGCTCAAACTGATAATATGGTATTTGATATGCTGATAAAATCCCCCATGTCAAAACTAAACATACCAATCTAATATAATTAAAAAGAACATTTCTTACTTTAAATGCCATTAAAATAGTAGTACATACCATTAGTTGACTCCTTAGTTCTAACCTTAACATGCTTAGCTCTTATTTAACGTTACTACAGGATGTGTTTCAGATTGTTGGGATTTTTGCTCATATTCCCAGCTGACTAGATTACCAGTGATTGCTAGGGGATAATTCCCTAATTTAAAGTGAATTAATATTGGTTGACCCTGATTTTGGGGTAACTATGTTTGGGGGATTTTAGGTTATTTGCCTGGTCAGATCCATTGGGGATCAATCTGGATGAATTATTAAGATCTTGTCAAGCAGAGTAGCTGACAAAATAGGGACACCTGATAGTTGATTAACTATCATGTGTACAGATTGGGATTGGTCAGGTTTCATCACTGACTGATTGGGAATTCAAGGAGAAAGTTGCAAGGTGAGTGATGCTGCCTGCAACTAGCAAATTGATCAGTTGGTTTGTGACCTGACTTAATGGGTAAAAAGTCCCATTACCTAAGCAGGTCACTTGCCAAATATGGTTGGTTTGCTTGGATCAAGAGGAAAACGTTAGGTACACATTCTCCAACTCTTTCCATTTTAGGTCTTGAGGATGTCAAATGATGGAATCTTAGACAGGATAGGGAAGACCATCACTGCTGAGGTGAGGATGGGTAATTCAACAGCAACAGCTGCCATTTCATCAAATAGGTGCCAACCAAGAGTTGGGCATCTTTTCCCTACTATAAATTCTCTAAAGAATTCACTAATAAAATATCATAAATTACCAGATTACTTTTACTATAATATTAGCTTAGTAAACTTTATCAGAATCCATTTAGAGTTCTATTCTTCTCAAGGACATTATTGCTGTGTACAATAACTGGGAGACTCTTTAAAATAAAGAGTAAGGATCTGAGTGGGGATCCAGAGAAGAAGCTGAATCAAATTGGGTATTACTGATGACAGTGTGTCAAACCAGAGAAACTGTAAACAGGGGTATGAGCGTAGATCAAATTAGGAGGTATAAGGAAATGAATCCCTATTCAGGACATCATAAGTATTTTGAGAGGAAATACTGGCTGAGCGTTAGACTGAAATCTAATATTTTAATTCAACTATGGATAATAGTAGCCATACTATTACCAAAGATTATATCAACTACTATCATACAACGCAAAAGAATCAGCACAAAACCCAAACCTGTGAAAGTAATATATTTATAGAAAATATTGGCCAAAAAATAATCAGACACCTATAAATTTTTACACAGATCTAGCAGAGTATCTAACTTTATACCATTTGATTTGCTATCTCATCCTTGTTCATAAAATTTACACCAATAATATTTCATGATCTATGATATAACTTACATTCTTTGAAACAATCCGCCTTAAGGGACATCATCAAAAAGAAGTTTTTAGAGCTGTAGTTAATTTCATGAAAGTGATTGCAGAGGTTGAATTAGGACCAGCAGCATTAGGAGACTGCACATGGGAAGTATAGATAAGGTCCTGCGCATGGGTATGATTGCATGCTGGAATATGCCTATTCTCAGCAGTATGAAACCTTTTCATAATATCATATACTCAAGACGTCTCTTCACATTTTAGGAGGCCACAATCAACTTCACTTCCCATTCTGTTGTCCCCTCTAAAAGGTATGCCTCTGAGGTCTCAGAAAGAGAGCCCTCAAACAGGGTCAGCCTACTCTTATAACTTTTGTGAAAATTTATAATTTTAGAGAGAGATCTAAATGGTAGGAGGCATGACCCACTTTTTCAACAATGCAGTAGGTTCTTGTATTCTTAGGTCCCAGATTCTTTATTGGCTGCTTTATCTGGAAGTTATCAGCTTCCAGCATCAGAAGGTCTACAGCCTTATATTTGGGGTCTACAATTCTCTTCCAATCTACATTCTCCTTAAAGGTCTTTATCACAGCGCTTATATTGGTATTTACCTCCTTGTGTACTTTCCTGATGAACTTTGCAAAGAACACAACTTCACTTTAGATGCACAACTAGTTCCATGTCAAGTGTGTATACAACTATATTTGGCAAAAAAGGATAATAACTGTTTGTGTACTGAGCGTTGTTACAGCTAAATTGAGCCAGAGGTAGATGTGAAGCCCAATCTGAGTGATCAGCAGAAGTATAGAACCACAAGATTGTTACATTAATTGGTTTACTTTTTCTATCTACCCATCTGATTGTGGGTTGAGGGTAGTTGATCATCCAGAGGTGAATATAAAGAGTTTTGCAAAGCTCTTCCCACTTTAAGGAAGTAAAGTGGGGCCCACTGTCACTTATAGTCTCTTTGGAAATACCATGGACAAAGAAAACGTGAGAGACAGAAGCTTTGCCATTTGGATAGCTGTCATTGTTGTATGGCAGGTTAAATTTGTGAAAATTATTGGTAAATTGATCCATAAGAACTATGATGGCATCATATACCTCCAATGGGGGTAGCTCCAATATAAGTTGACTGTGACAGAAGTCCAGGGCCCTTCTGCTTTCTGTACTGGGACTAACAAACCTTAAGGGGCTGACAATTTGGTTTCATCCTATTGCACACCAGACTTTCCTTGGTATACTAAGCCATCTTAGTTTTAACCCCACAGTCATATGTTCAGCAGATAAGCTCCAGGTTTTTGCCTTTCCCAAGTGCACCATGGTAATACTATCATGGGGCTCCTTGATAAGCTACAGTCAGAGAAATCCAGAAGGAACTAACAAGCGTCCCTAGAACCATATCATATCTGTAAGGAAAATGTCTATAACTATCCAATTCCCAGAGAGGGTTTAGACTTTAGGGAGTAAGTCATCTTTAGCAGATCCTTAAAAGCTTGCTATCTTGGACAATAAAGTTGAATAAATGAAACTTGGATAAATAGAGGCCAGAGGTTTTAATAAAGAGAGTGAGCTATTTGGAAATTGGCTAGATAGAGGCCAGAGGTTGCAAAAAATTATATATAGACTTATACACACTTGTTCAGAGGCCCAAAAATAGAAAATTTATTTGTTAGGGATTTTCCCAACACTTGGATCAGCGGACCCAACAAAGAGCTTTACTAAAAATAGCCTTAAAAATAGAGCTATAAGTGTAAAGTTAGGTTCATTAGACAAATGACTAGCACTTTTTAAGGTGCTAGGAAAAATAGGAGTAATCTTAAAATAATGAGATAAGAAGAAATCACCTAAGATTTCAAATAATGGTAGTTGAAGTGTCAAGAGAGTGTCTGTAACTCTCTCATTCCCAGCAAGGTGATGTGGGATGCAAACCCACATTGCTAGGGAACTAGCTATTAAGAGGATGAGAAATGAGTCACCTTGAATGGTGCCTGTGCAAAAGGTACCCCAGGCAAGGGTGTAAAGCGCAACATATAATACCAGGTAAGTAAAAACATCCCAGCTTGAGTGGACCCCAGAGGGGAGTCCCTAATCAAGTGTAACTTGACGCTAGTAGACTTGGGTGCCTCGATCTGGAGGGGACCTAAATGGCCCAAGAAAGCACCTGGGATTTGGGTAAATGGTGATAAAAGGTAGTGGCCCACATAGTTGGAGACCTCCCCAAAGAGGTCCACCACCAAGTTTGCCCAAGGAACCATTGAAAAAACGTAAAATAATGGGTAAATTTATTTAAGAAAGTCGACAAATGAGGAATGTTGGTCACAAAAAACATATTTAAAGTGGGTTGAGGAAATTAAGGTTCTGCAGAAATGCACCCAAGCCTTGACGTTCCAATAAATAGACGCTTCCATCTATTTTTGTAAAATACACTGAAAGTGCCTTCACTCGAGTAATCAATTGAAGCCATATTTTACCTGAACTTAGAATTTCATAACTTGAACGGGAGTCAAACCCTTTCTCTCCAATTAACCAAATTGAACTGTCTTTGTTTGTAACATAAACCGTTCATTTCAGTGCTTGGGCCAAGATAAGAGGCTGGGCGTTTTGCACCCCATTAGTATCAACCTGGGCATGCTTGGCTTGCACCCAGCGTTGATCTAAGGTGTGTTTCAGGTCAGGAAGAGCCTGAAGTTTCACCTTCTGGGCCTTCTGTCGCCCTGCCTTATCTTTAGCATCAGTTCCCACTATTAAGTCATCCAGCCATGACATGAAGGCGATTTATCCAATTAAGTTTTACTGGAATTTAATTTTATTAGTTGAGATCATTAAATGATATAAAATTATTTATTTTCTTGGCCCTTTGAACCAACAAATCATCAATCAATAGATTGATAATATAGAGTCATTGATGATTTTGTGACAATGACCTGACAAAACTTCAGCTGATTTAATTAATATCAAATACTACTGGAAGTGATTAAGATAGTAAATACTTAGAAAACCCAAAATTGAGGCTTCACCCACACTATGGAAATCCTTACAGAGCCCCCACCAAGCCTCAAACAGGATGAAAATTACATTGCCCAGGTTAAATAAATTTTTATAATCCCAGAAATTCCAAACTTGGGATAGAGACAATAGCCTGAGGCATTTGGTATAGAATTTGAGCCAGTGAGCACAGAATTATCTTGACTATAGCTTGTATGGGAAGTCAGCGGTATGGCAGATCATCTTATTGACATCAGTTTTAATTTTGTTTGCCTTGACAAGCTTGACCTTGAAGAGGTGAGTATCCCAAGATTCGTTTATTTCTATCCTTTAGGATCATTAAACTTCTTTTAAAATTAAAATTGAGGGGCATATTGCAAAGACAAAATTCATACTTGATACCATCAAAAAGAATGGCAACCATGCTAAAAGTTTGGGATGGCATTCTTATACAAGGCTAAATTCAGAAATAGATTTTCCTTTTAGAGTTAAAGTATACTGCATGTATGATTTATAGGATGATATGGCAATTTGATTATAGAAGTTTGCCAAATCAAAAGTTAAATAAACCTGAGTTTAGAGGCATTAGTTTAATAACTCTGCAATAATCATTAAAGTAGCAAGAGGAAATTAATTCAGCTGTGGTGTTCAATTAACAGATATCAAAGGCAGGAGAGCATGAATGTAGATATTCATTAATTTATAAAGACAGTTAGTCAGCAACTTCTTAGAATCCTCTTGACAATTTTGACCTTTTGAGGATATTAAAGTCTCTGAAATTGGTGGGAAGACCTAAAATGTTAAAAAAATTAGGTGATATTAAATATTATGTTTAGGATAAATTGAAGCAATAAGAGAATATGGGTTGGTTCCAAGAGTAGTTGTCTCAGCTGGCCCAAGTAATTCACCAGGACTACAGAGGATCTCTTTTGGGGGAGGTATTAGTTCTAACAACCCTCAACTCAGCTGATTCAAGCAACTTAATTAAATTTACTGGGCAACAGTAAGTAAATTTTTGGTGGATGTAGAGGCAGTGAGTTTGGCTGATCTGAGTTCAACTTCTGAGTAATGGAGAGCCTCAGCACAGAAAAGGAGCTATACATATAGATATTTTGTTTGGTCATGGAATTATCACCAGTGGATGGTGAGTTGGTTACAGCTTCATCCATAAAAGACATACTTGGGCTTAATTTGATAGAAGCATCCAACTAGTTATTTTTTGTTAAACTGTTATGGCTCTGATCAGAAGCAAAAAAGGTAAGAGCTTCAATCTCTTAAGCTTTTGGTTTATAAGAACAAGGGAAAAACATATTTTTGATAGTATTAAATAGGCAAAAGTATATCAAAATCCAAGGCATTTAGATTGGATGATCTAATCAACTCAATAATTTCTTTTTTGGCTTCATATTTGGCAGTGACATCCAGTTCACTGGCTTTTACAAGATCAAGTTTAAGTAATTTAATACTAGTTGATTCAGTTATAAGATGGTGTTAATGACGCTTATCCTTGAGCTTCAACAAGTTCTAGTAGAAGTTGCCTTTGAAATTTTCAATAATTGCCTGAGTTGCATAAATATATTTCTTGGCCAACTGTTTATTTCTAGAACTCTTGCTTTCAATTAGTCTGATCTCCAAAGCAGTGTACTCAGCACAATCTCAAACTAGATAAAGCTGTCCATTGAAAAAGCAGTAATGATGAGCCCAATCAAATTTGCAAGGTCCATCTTTTTTAATACTAGGTGGTCCAAACCTGGAGGAAATTCATTAAAACCTTATTAAAATATGCATGAGCTCCTAAGAGCTTGAGGCGGGGTAAGGGATGAACGGATGTACCAAAAGCTCAGGGGGAGTAATATGTCATAGCTGAGGATCTGATTGGAAAGATCTGGTGGCAGTTTGCATTATGGCGGAATTTTTCAGAACCATCTTAAAATGCACCTGAAGATGGGTAATTATGTGTTGTAATTTTCACATCTGGGAGTCAAAAGCAGTGTGAAGGTAAGAATTATAAATAGTGCACATCATTATGCTAGGAGCAGGGCTTTAAAAGTGATTGGGGCAGTTGGGGGGCGAGCAGTTAGTCATAATGTCCCAACCCAGATGCCCAACCCAGGGTTCCACTCAAAGGAATTTGCAACCTTGTTACAAAAGGGGACAAAGAGGGGTCAGGTAAAGAAGCAGTGGAGGTGAATGTCAATTGGCTTGGCTCATTGTAAAAGATATTGTGCTGAAAGGTGGGACTGGTTTGATTCCTTGTCCTGTACAAGATGTTTGTAACGAACGGAAATCATCCAAAAGAATGAATTTCTGAACATTACATTCTGATTGGTTTGTTCAGTTAATTCAAACTGAACCAATCGGAATTGTTGGGTATGGTAGAGTGGGTGGTCAGACTCAGAGGGCTGGGCTGAGCCACTCTGACCATTCCTTAAGATCAGCAGGCTTAAGGAATGAATTGGAGAGGCTCCTCAGAAGTGACTTTATAAAAGTTGAACCTGATCTTCTCAAATTCCAAGTTGGAATTCTAAGTCTTGGCCTTGGTCCCCTCCGGTTCAGTCTTTTATTATTTTTAAAATAAAAATAAAGTTCTTTTGAGGTGTTGCACCTCGCTTACCTGATATTTTCAGGTTTAAGTTTGTGATAGGGGACCTCATATTAATGACAGTCCGGCCTCATCACTCTGTTTGCCACCACGTGGGCATTTCTGAGATTTAATGAGAAAAGGTTCGCCTCGCCTGTGCCTAAGTCTGTCTGGTTAGGTTGCCCACCTGGAATGCCGCTGTGTGGGCATTTCCAGGATGAAACAGACGGGGTCTGGGATCCCCGCCCGTGACATTATTCCAACTTCATTTTGCTTCTGGTTGGAGGTGGTCCTGTCCCTCAGAGGATTTCCGTTTTGTCCCAGCTGTTGAGTAAACTGGCGCTGGGCCAACCCAGCGACTGATGGCCAGCCCTGCGACATCAGTGAAATTTGAGGGTCTGCCAAATTTCAGGTTCCCGCTGATTCCAGTGGCCGTGTCTGAGGGCACCTGTTCCCAGCAGGTTCCCTCAACCCCAGAAAGTCCCAAAAGGGGAGGATATTCACCCCAACACCTGCACCATGGGGTCAACCCCACTGCCAGCAGGACTGAGGAAAGCGCCTTCCCAGTTGGGATGGGAAGGCCATTCTCAGGCCTGACAGCGCAAAGGGGATGGCCCATGGCCAGCGCTGTTTTGCACCTTACAGGGCTATCGTTGGGGAAAGCGCCTTCCCAGTTGGGATGGGAAGGCTATTCCTAGTGGTAGCCTCCAGGAGGTGGTGATTTGGCCAGGTGTTGGGTATGAATGTCCTTACCTGTTGGGGCTTACTCCAACAGCCCAGTTTCCGGTTTCCATCCCCCCATTTCCCCTCAAGAGGATTCTTCTTGGGGCTCGAGGTGACTCGCCCTGGGAAGACCTCTTGCTGACAATTTCCTCCTGAAATGGCAGCTCTCTGCCCCTGGAGGGCCGTTTTAGTGGGGGGTGATGTAACAAATGGAAATCATCCGAAAGAATGAATTTCCAAACATTACATTCTGACTGGTTTGTTCAGTTAATTCAAACTGAATCAATCGGAATTGTTGGGTATGGTAGAGTGGGTGGTCAGACTCAGAGGGCTGGGCTGAGCCGCTCCAACCATTCCTTAAGCTCAGCAGGCTTAAGGAATGAATTGGAGAGGCTCCTCAGAAGTGACTTTATAAAAGTTGAACCTGACCTTCTTGAATTCCAAGTTGGAATTCTAAGTCTTGGCCTTGGTCCCCTCTGGTTCAGTCTTTTATTATTTTTAAAATAAAAATAAAGCTCTTTCAAGGTGTCGCACCTCACTTACCTGATATTTTCAGGTTTAGGTTTATGATAGGGGACCTCATATTAGTGACAGTCTGGCCTCATCACTCTGTTTGCCGCTGCATGAGCATTTCCGAGATTTGATGAGAAAAGGTTCGCCTCGCCTGTGCCTAAGTCTGTCTGGTTAGGTTGCCCACCTGGAATGCCGCTGTGTGGGCATTTCCAGGATGAAACGGACGGGGTCTGGGATCCCTGCCCGTGACAATGTTGGGCAATTAGAGTTTCAATTAAATGAGAAAATAATACACAGGTGTTTTATAGTTCAAATTGTGCTAAAAATTCTAAATCTAGACCTCAGAGGTTTAGGTGAACTAGTTCTGAAGTTTGCCCTTGCACAATTTGAATTTAGTGCTGCCCCCTAACAGAATACTTCCTTTTATAGGCCTTAAGGAGGTTCCAAAGGGTGAAAATATTTCCTACAACAATCAGGAGCTAGGAATTACTCTAATTGACTGAAGTGAACCTATTTTTGAGCCATTTGATTTGATAAAGTATATTAAATCATTATCACATATATATGTCATTCTCACTGTTAACCAATCACCAAAAACTAAGCCATATCTGAGTAAATTTATTTCAAGGGTTTGTTAGGATAATTTGCCAACAATCTATAACATATCCCCCCTGGATCCAAACGCATTACTTTGGATCATAAATTCATCAGATTGAAAAGAATTTGGACGAAATCAGAGCGATAGCAAAGATGAGCTTTTCCTAAAATTCATCAGATCTACTCAGATATTGGCAAGTCAAAGGATGAAAATCTGAAAGCATCTTGAAATATTGATTTTCACATTAATGAAAATGTATCATAATGGTGAAAGAATTATGAAGCCTGGCAGTCTTTATGAGCGCCCACTTATAGTTACAATATCTTTATATGCAAAGGTCGCATGACCATAGTCTTAACTCAGTCAATGGCTATGGAATTTCTTTGAAAAAGGGGGTATAAAACCCCAAGTTTTTATTAAATAAACTATCGTTTATTATCCATCTTTCTTGTTGATATCAAGTCAATTTGTAGTCTACTTCTTAATCTCAAATTTTTGGACATTTGCCAAGTTTTTAAGTACTTCTACAACTTTTAATTTGTTGAGATCCTGTGGCTAAACACCTGCAAGCAGCTCCTTGCTAGTATTTCAACAAGTGGAGCTCACTAAAGGGGGCCCTGTACACTAAAATCTATTACTGAAAATAAATATGGAAGATGCATCTGCTGCTAGCATATTTGGATGGATCGGAAATGGAGATTGTGAAGAGGATGACCAGATGGATAGACTCCAACTATCACCTTTTGTTATGACCAATTTGACTTCATGATCATACTGGAGTCTCAAAAAATTATCTGGCCAATTACTGAATTGGTTAGTGACCTGACTCATGGCATATTACTCCCTGGGGATATTGCTTCACGTAGTATAGGTTCCTCTGGTGAGGATTGACTGATGTTCCTCCACAAAACCTGAACCCTTTTGGATAAATACAGTCAACTTACCAACTTGACTATGTGCATCCAAAAGTTTGCACATACATCTATATTTCATATGTTATACCTATTAAGAGTACACCATAAAGAGCTGCAAAGCCTTTAGTGAATCATGATGCACTGAGGCTGGCTTATGATAATCTCTACAACTTGGCCTCCAGCATGTAGGAAATATCATGTCCAAATGACATAATTGAGGGTACTAACTGCAAGGATTATGCTGGTCATCCGGAGTCCAAAAAGGTGAGGTTGGCAGGCCTTCATGATCTCAAACATACCATGGACCAACGCTGGGTTAAGGCGACATATGCCCAGGTTGATCCTGGGGATGTGCAAGAAGTTTGGCCCTGCATTACAGCAGGCGAACTAAAAAAACTGGCTATACAGTCAATAATGACAGTTTGCTTCAGTTTCTCAGTGAACGGGGTATTGTAACCCATTTTATTTATGGAATTTCCAGCTCAAGTCAGCCATGCATTCAATCAATTACTTGAGTTCAGACACTTTTAAAGTATAGTACCCTGTCAGATGGAAGTGTGCACTTATTGCTGCACCTGAGCTTAGCACCACTTTCACTGATGGATGATTCCCCCTTTTTGGTTTAATTATGATTCTTTGACAACAACCTTCCTCCGTGGTTGTCTTCATCATTAATAAAAACCCTCGTTAGTTTACGTTTTTCCATGTTAACTTGGGCAAACCTGTGCACAAACCTCTTCATGGAGTTCTATCACAATGTTAGCCTTATGATTTGCACATATTTAACTCTAGTATTTGGTGCACCGCTGAGGCGCCCTGATTCCCTCCAGACTGAGGCACTATGGCACTTTAGCCCAGATCCCCGCTTGAATATGGTATCCACTTTGGGGGCTACCCAAGCCTTGTTGTGTGTTTGATCTTTATTAATCTTGATTGTGCTAAACACCCTCGTTCTATGTTACTTTGGACCAAGCACCCTCTGCAGGGCTATCCTTCCCTCAGTACTGACAATTAGTTCCCTAGTATTAGGACTGTGAACCATGCACCTCTCCTCTTGGAACTGTAGAGCTATAGCACTCTCCTGACAGGAAAGGCGAAATCTGAAGTGAAAAGGAACCACAGATTTAATATCTAGTTTCATGAGCGTATAACCACAATAGATATTGGTGTAATGAAGTATGTAGAGGAAGCCATGGAAATATTATGTGAAGAATTGGATGTGTCCACTGCCAATCCTTGCTTTCTACTTGATGATTTTGCAAATAAAATTTTATAAATCACAAAGAGGAAGCAAACAATGAGCTGCTAACCCAAGCTTCTACTTCTCACCAGGGGATGATCAAAGAATACCCGCTTTGGAACAACAATTAGCCCAAGTTTTGTCGCTCCTTAGAGCTTGAACGTCATACCTCATAATAATCTCATGGGTCTGTTCTTGCCTTAGAAATCAAAGTCGCTAAATTGGAAAAAGAGTTAAAGCTGAAGGCATTCTAGAAAATGCAAAGTATTTGGCTTGACGATTTAATGAATATGAGAAGGAGTTTCATGGTGTCAAGAACATGATTGAAGGGTATTATCTGCTAAAGAATGTATACACTTGGTTGTCTCAAGTTGAGAGTTAGTATAGCACAGGTAAGGCCGATCTATGCTTAAAAGTATCACACCCTGCTGACGATGAGGGGTGTAATGGATAAAGGAGGATCTTAAAAAGCATGAAGGGGTAGTGTAAGCTGCTAATCAAAATTTGAGGTCTCACATATCAACTCTTCACTTTAAAGTTAAGGAGCTTGAACGCTGGATCAAAGAACTTGTGACTTAGAAGCTTGTGATGGAGGCCAGAATGACCTTATGTGAATACGCCTCTCACTTACCCCCTGAAGCCATGGGAACCAGGCTCAATGCTATACAAGAGCAAATTAACCGTCTTTCTCTTTCCTTTGACCAAATGGACATTCACTCAGAGATTATGGGATACAATACTCCTGATGTCCATGTCCTTATTGGGGTGACCACGTCCCTTTTAAGCCCACATTTAGGGACAAATTTACCACTGGTAAGGGTAACATTGCCTCATTTCTGTATATATACAAATTCATTTAGGAGAGAGCGTCCAATCAACAGAAAGTCAAACACATCCTCTACTGACTAAGTCGCATGGCCCAAGAAGTAATGGTTCCACATATAAATATTCTTAGCACCTGAGTGGAGGTTAAGGATGTGCTTATTTATGAATTTGGCTCAAAACAGAATCTAAGCATGAAAAAAGCAGGCTTTTATGAGCAATTGCATACAAAAGGGAGAAGATCTTGACACCTTTGCTGATCAGTTCTACATTGAAGCTCAGACGCTGTTAACCTCCAAGATGTTAATTTTTGATGATGCCGTTTCAGCTATCATGACTTTTTTGGCTTCTCATACTTCTTTGGAGATTCACATTACCTCAATGAAAGTTACTTCCAAAATGTTCATGAAATCAAGGATGTCCTACTAAATGTTCCCAATTTTTATAAAATTGAGACTAATCAAAGGGGTTACATCAAAAGATTGAGTCTTGACCCTTGAGGACCCAAAGCCAAAGCAAACTGAGCGCCCAAAGTGCACCTATTATAACATGGTTTGACATGTTGACTGTGTGTTGTAAGAAGAGAGATAAGACTGAAGAGCAGGAAAAAGATCTGTCAGTGTAGGAACAGGCACCATATTGCTGATGAATCTAATGTACCTGACTCCCCACTATTCTATTGCTCATCTAACTTATATAGATAATCCATCCAAAGAAAATATGAAGGGGGTTATTAAGATGTTGGCTATTATGTCTTAGGAGCGTCAGCTGAAGTTAAAATCCCAGATTGGTTAAATGCTGAAGGAGTATATGACGCTATGGTACCCGAGGGAACTTATCTTAATCAAGTTCTGGGGTGCCCTGAGGTTATTGATACTGTTAGTATCCCATCAAATTCATTGCCTTATTGATCTGAAAAATTCAGCATGTTTGTACCTAAAAGTTCATCAAGGAAGGATATTTCAAGACAGCTAAAAAACTCAACTCCACTTTCTGCCTCATGGAGGTCTTGGCTCTCCCACCTAATTTTGGTGGAACTATAACCAAGGAAGAAGTAATCATCCATAAAAGTAAGGGTCATTGTAACAGATGGAAAAACCCCAGCTCAACCACATATATTAAAATATTTTTTGGTGCCACTGGCAAGCAACCAAAACAGCCTGACTGAACAGGGAGAGGTTTGGGGCACCAACAATGACAAACATTGCCTACTACTGGTTGGTTATGTAAAGTCCTCTGGAGGGTTGGTCTAACCCAACCACTCAAAAAGCTCCTTGACTGGTAAAAAGACCAACAGGTAAGTGAGGTATGCTAACCCCAAAACAACCTTTAATTTTATTTTGTACATAAAAAGGCTTTGACAACATTAGCTCAACTGGGGAGCCACCAACAATGCTCCCCAGGTAGGTAATGCTAGGAGTAATAGAGTTCTGAAGTGAACTTTGGAATGGGCAGGCACGCCTTATAAAGGCAGCCCTTTTGGGGCCTCACCTAAGTCATTAGTTAGGCTCACACAAGCCTAATATACCTCATGGGTGAGGCACAACTCAGCGCCCAAAATGACTGAGCCAAACGTATTTAAAAACGATTTGACTCAGATTCAGAAAATCCAAATATAAGTCAAAATGCAATGATCAAGATGAACTTGATTTTAATATTACCCCCCACTAGAGGAGGGCCCCTCCCTGAAGAGGGGCCCCACAGCGGAAGGCCGCCATGATGAGGGCTTCCTGGGGAGAGTTGCCTTGAACCCCAGAAAATTAGCCTGGATAAACTCTGGGCCCCTCAAGAAAAGACAAATGGTGAGGGCAAATCAGGACTGGGCTGCTGGAATCAGCCCATCCAGCCTGAGGACACACGCCCAGCACTTGGCTGTGCTGCGCCCCCTCCCAGGCACCTATTGGTGATGATCTTCCCATCCTGACCAGGAAGGCGCTTTCTCCAACAAAGCACGAGTGGTGTGCATGGTACAGCGTGACTGGACATCCAACCCCTTTCTGGGTGGAATATCCATTGGTGAGGAAGCCCTGCTGGGCAGGTCCCCTTGGTGTCACCTAATACCTGGTGAGCGGGAGGCCCCAGTGGTATTTTTAACTGATGGTCACTTCAGGTCCAGGGTTGGCCATCAGTCAACAGCTCTCACCAGTGCTGGTCTCTTGACAACTAAGACTAAGTGACCACTGAGGTCGGCCAAACTGGGGACCAGAGGCGTGAAATCACAATGACTTCAGAATAATGTAATGGATAGAAAAACCCCATTTCCAACCGCCATATATAAAAATATTATTTTGGTGCCACCAGCAAGCAACCAAAACATCCTAACTGAGTAGAGGGAGGTTTTGGGCACCAACTGCGGCACACATTGCCTACTACTGGTTGGTTATTCAAAGTCCTCTGGGGGTTGGTCTGACCCAACCCACTCAAAAAGCTCATAAACTGGGAAAAGTCCAACAGGTAAGAGAGGTATGCTAACTCTGAAACAACCTTTATTAATATCTTGGACATAAAAAGGCCCTGCCAACAATAGCTCGTCTGAGGAGCCACCAACAATGCTCCTCAGGTAGGGAATGCTAGGGGTAATAGAGTTCCAAAGTGAACTTCATAATGGGCAGGAGCGCCTTATAAAGGCAGCTCTTTGGGTGCCTCACCCAATTCATTGATTAGGCTTGCACAAGCCTAATATACAACTCAAGTAAGGCACAACTCAGCGCCCAAAATTACTGAGCCAAACGTGTTTAAAAACGAGCAACTAAGATTCAGAAAATCTGAATCTGAGCCAAAATGCAACAATTGAGACAAACTCAATTGTTAAAGCGATGGCCATCATTAACACCGGTTCACCAATCAATGTCATATCCTCGAAGCATATCAATAAAAGCAAGGTGGCTCCTGACTTGAAATATTCCCAGGAGTATGGAACTATGGGTCTGAACAGTACGCGTGCTATTGAGGCTTACTCCTTCTTACCCAGACGATTTAGAAACTAAATCTATTGGTACCCACTTTGGCTTTGGACAACAATAACTATAATATGCATACTGGAACCCAATAAATGCTTGAATACAATGAAATTATCAACATGAAGCAAGGTTTCACTCCCTTCTCAACTATGAGGTTCCACTGATTTTAAATAATAAAAATCCAGCAAGAAAAAATTCTTCCCTGGTTGTAGACCTTTTTCTGCATTATCTTTACATTATACAACGTCTGAGCAAAGTACATAAAATAGTCTGATTCAGTGGATGCTTTAAAGGGCATTCCTTTTTATGCTTCAGAAGAAAATTAATCAGGCCTGGTGAAAAATGAATATTTGATACAAGATTACCTTGAAAATCCCCAGACACTGCTTATTACGCATAACTAGAATAGATGGAGTTAGTCCTCTAGAGTTTTGAATATTACCTGGAATACTTAATCCTGCCTGCCAATGACCTATCAATATCTTATTAAAGAAAGTCACTAATAAGGGTTTCTCATGAAGAAACATCAAGGAGTAGGAAAAGGCTTGCTGGTTCCAATCAAGGATATGGAAATAACATTTTATTGGTTCTATGTTGGAAATGTGCTTTCCTACTAACAAATTGTTAAGTGCTTTGACTAAAGTTTATATTTCAGATAAACTAACTCCTGGCGAGCTTAAAGAAGTTCAGTCTTATTAGATGCCTACAGAAATATCACCTCTAAATATTATACTAAATATAATCATATAAAGGATTGGAGCCACACAAATGATGTTGGTGATATGAGTCCTATCTGGTCCAAACCTTATCATAAATCAAAGGTTTAAGAGCAACAAATAAAGACAGAGATTAAGAAGTTACTAGACTCTGGACTACTAGTAACTTTCTAAAGCCCTTGGTCATCCCCTCTTTTACTTAACAAAAAGAATAATGGAGGCCATCAGGTAGCAATGGACTACAATAAGCTGAATAACTCATGAAGAAAGATGTAACAGGAACTTTCACACCAGTACGCTGCAAAGGATTTGGGTAATACCAGCCATGTCATCGACCACATAACTGACAACCCAGCAGAAATCAATCCCTAAATCTGATACCATGTTTGGATGTTATGATATATTCTAGAACCACAGTCCCAGAGACACTTAATGCCAATAGCAGGGTCTGGCTCCAAGACAGCGCCAAGAATGATGCCAATGTTTGACCTAGCTCGTGTTTTCAATCTCATCCTCCAGATCTGGGGGTGAATATGTTATAATATTAAAAAATTTATTAAAATGAAACAGCAAATGTTTATAGGATATTGTAAGATTTCTTAGAAATTAACTAAATTCTCTTTTAAGTCTTCCCTTATATAGCACTGTAAAATAATCAACTAAGCTCCTTTAACCCAAGATTTTGGTTGACAACCAGATCATCATTTGTGAAGGATCAATACCCCATTTAAACATTGTTTGGAGAATTTAGGATGCCGGTGTCACATTCAAAAGGATCAGCCTCTGTTCCCAAATTTCCATCTTCAAACCTTTGATGACCCCATTACCAAACCGCTCTTCTACTGAGCTTAATTTATTGGAGTTGACCTCAGATTCATGTTGGAATCTGAGAACTTGCCCACCAGGTTAATGTGCTGACCAGACTGTGTCTGATCTGTCACATCACCCCCCTGTGAGGCTCAAAATTCCCAGACCTTCTCTTGGCAGCGCGCACATTTTTTCAGCATTCGCTATGTCACCTCCTCTACTAGTTATCAAAATTAATTTTACCAAGAACTTCCTCCAACCTCTCACCTATTTCATTTCCAGTATCTTCTAGACTTCATATTCTTGGATATTCTCCTCAGGAGGGATCAATGGTCTCATCCACTTCAGTTTTTCCCTCTAATTTCCCAAAGGTATGAGGCGTGGATCACTGGGTGTGCCTTCAACCCTTCTGGCAGTTCCAGTTCAAAAGCGACCCTATTAATAGCACAAATAATTTTATATGGGACCAAAAACTTCAGGAAAAATTTCAGCTTCTCACTGGCATGGTGTAGTTCTTGGCTGTCACTAACACCCAATCTCCAGGAGCAAATAACAGACCAGCGCCCTTTGTCAGTCTGCTTGATGCTTCTGCCGCGCCATGGCTCATTCCAAATTCCCTCATAATTTTCTTCCAATTTACGGCATTTTAAGAGTTATTTCATTCACCCTCTGACATAAACCACCCCTCAAACCACTATCCAACGTAGGATTGAGTCCATAGTTACAAAAACGGGGCCATTCTTATTGATGATTGACAGTGGTTGTTATAAGCAAATTGTGCCAACCTGACCCACAAAACTCAATAATCCTGCCAATCAAAGCTTAGCATCTGAGATACTGTTCAAGTATATGATTTACCTTCTCCATTTGTCCGTTGTATTGAGGATGATACACCAAAGCCCCAAATGGACGAATTTTCAAATTTCTGAGCAAATTGGACCAGAATTTCTGATACAAATTGGGGACCGCAGTCCAAAACAATTTCCGCCAGTAAGCCATTCTGGGAAAATATTTTATAAACAAAGATCCTTGCTGAATCCTTGGCTGCAGAATTGGTGGTGAGCAGGAAAAAATTTGGCATATTTAGTCAGCTGATCGATGATGACCATAATCACATCTTTCCCTTGGACCCTTGGCAAACCTGTGATAAAGTTCACACTAACTGTCCCACAGGTGACTCAGAATTTAAAATTGGTAAAAATTACCGGCGGAAGACTTCCTCAAATGTTTTGACCTAGCACAAACTAAGCATTCTACCACATACTTGATAGTGTCCTTTAGAAAACCTGGCCACAGATAATTCTGCCATACCAGTTCGACCATCTTCTCAACTACTGGGTGCCCCAACAATGGGTGGTCATGAGAAGCATGCAATACCTTCATCGCAATGACAAATTTGGGACAAACATGCAAATCATGGTAAAATATGCCGTTCCTTTTCCCATAAGTATGATGGTGGCCATGCTGCTGTTCTTCCACTGTCTCAGCTCATAACAACAACTGAATGCTGACTTCCTCTGTTTATACCAGATCTCTTCTCCTAATTTGCTTCCTCAATTTTGATCATACCCAATTGATCCAGCTGGAACATTTAGAAATATTGAACCCCTTTAACTACATCTTATAAGCCAACCTTGCATCACAACTCAACTAACCTGCCAAGATGTTGGCCGACCCTGGCCAGTACTATACCAAAAATTGTACTGGACCACTCCACATGCCAATGGTTTGGCACTGATCCATCTTCCTTAACTCACAATAATATTCCAGTGCTTGAAGATCCATCTGAGCCACAAAAGGGTGATGAGCACGCAGCAGATGGTGCTGTCATTCCCTTAAAGCTGAGACCACCGCCAGTAATTCTTTATCATATATTGGGTCATTTTTTTCTACCAGGATCAGTTCCAGCTAAAGTAGCACACAGGGTTTTAATCCATCCTACCCTTCTTATGATAAAACCACGCCCTTGGCATAATATAATGAATTTATCTCAACCAAAAAAGATTTTATGGAGTCAGGGTGAGCCAGAACAGGCGCCAAAAAAAGCTTCCCCTTTAACAACGTGAACGCCCACTCCTCCTCTCCCCATATGAATGGAACATCCCGCATTAACCACGTAAGAAGCAGAGCCATTTGTGACGGATTTTTCATAAACCGCTAGAGAAAGTTCATCATCTCCAGAAAACTCTGTACCCCTGTTCAATCCGTCAGTGACTTCCATGCTCAAACTGCCTGCAGTTTGTCAGGCATATCCCAGGCCCATTTCTAAATGTGAAATTTTACAAAAATGTTACTGAGCTTTGATTGAACTTGTATTTCAATGGCTTCAACTACAGACTCACCTTGGCAAGCGCTTCCAGCACTTCCTACACATCACGTACATGTTCATACCAGGAATGGTAAAAGATGAGCGTGTCATCTAATATGTGTCACAGCAATGGCCATCATCCCACTCAGAACTCAATAAAATATATACTGGAATACCGCTGGGGCATTCTGTAGCCTGAAAGGCGTTACCCAATACTGAAAAATCTCTAAATGGCATTTAAAAGCTGTATTTTTTTATATTTCAGTATCACTGGTACTTAATTAATGTATCTGCAAAGTCTAGCTTCATAAAGATGGTAACGCCTATAACCATAGGGTGAATATACTCCACCAAGGGCATGGGATAAAATCTGGCTCCATAAACTGCATTAAGATGCCAAAAGCCCACACACGGGCATAATTCCCCGCTTGCTTTTGGTACCAGTAGTACCAGTAACATGATAGCAAAATTTGACAGCTTAATCAACACCTCGCTCAACATCAAATTTACATGCTTTTCCAATGCTAATTTTGCTCATGGATTTAGTGGGTAACCTAGCATCCAGGGAGAAATTTGGATCCTTCCTTACATTGAAAAAAAATATGAATGAGTAGTGGGGGAAAACAGCAAATCCATTTTCGCCCTAAATACTCCCACAAAATTATGGTACTCCGCCAGCAGTTTCTTTGCCTGAATAACTCCCACAATATTTAATTCATATGATTTATACTTGCCAACTAGTAACTTCCATCTCATCAGAGAGCTTGCACTCAGGTTCAAGGTAACTGCACAGAAAGGCAAATAAATCTGGGGTTAAAACTGATGCCACAACCGCATCCCCCCAACACCAATGGATGTGCCAGATTCTCTATTTTACAAAACTGCTCCTAGAACTTGAACAGACTCTGCCATACTCCTATTAAGGGACTTAATCACCACAAGGAAGCCCTCCATGACACATATTTCAGACAATTGCAAGTCTGATATTATGAGAAGAGCATTATGGATGACAATGATAGTAAAATTGGTTAAAAGACCCTAGCCAATTTGCAATGGAATTCGTTGAATTGGAGCAAATTTTTTTTAATTAATACAAATACTTGGCCAAATTGTTCAAGTTTAGGGAGTCAGAATATTTTGACTCATTGGCGGAATCAAGGAAGCTCTTCTGAGGTCCCTCCCCGCCTTATCACGTCTAGTTCAAAACCAACACTAAACAGGGACCACCCCTTTTATAGGCGTAGCGGGGGCCCCAAGATGCAATATTTTTTGTGAAAGGGGATTGGTTAAAATATATTAATCTGTTACCCCACGGGTACATATTGCCAAAAATTAACTCCCCATCCATTTTTCAGCCAAAGTGAAGTGAGTTATCCAAGCTTCAATAGGCTGAATTCACATATTTCCTTATTCAGGCTGTAACATGCCATTCAAAACTTATTATTGCATTTCCCTCAACCTTGATACAGTCAAATACTGAATGGTCTAATATCAAGAGGTTTCATTTCTTTATTCCGCAGATTTCGCTAATAAATAATATAAAACCCAGAAGTTTTAGTAGTTATAAGTCTTTGTTATTTTATCATAAGTGGTGGAAAAAACCCCTTATTTCAATTGTGGGATTTTAAGGTCACAAAGCACCAATGAGCCTTTAATCATCAAAAATCCAGCAACATAGGTGAACAAAACCTCCAGTCCCATCTGAATCCCCAACTTTATTTTATCAGCTATCACAATCTTGACTTAATCTTCCTATGCCCTTGTTTCCACCAGGGTTATCACCTCTTCTGCTCTGACACTTATTTATAACTCACCCAGATAAATAAACAAGGATGAAACAAAGAGGCAGGTTTATTTTTAGTGAATTTTTAAATTGCTAGTTTGTAGGTGGCAAATACTTGGGCACGTTCTCTTTCTCATGTCCATGGCTCACCACTTTTCTGGATTCCTCTAAAGCCCCTTGTTGGGCCCTTGTACATTTTATAAAATTCTTGGGACTTCCTGCCATCCCCCCTTATCAATCAGAACACCCGCCATAACTTGGTTTTTTCTGGTGATATAAAGCTTGCACCAGTCTCATACCAATGGCAATTTCTTTTTAACCTGAAGGGCTAACGCAACCTCCTCAGCCAGTGTACCCTAATCTTATGCTGCCACCATGGCCATCAGTAGACCTTCCTGTAATCCTTGACAGAACATTCACAAGGATTCTGAATCTGCCACCTGAGCCGCTTTTGTCAATGGATGGAAAACTGTGCATACTCCTTCACTGAGCTACCCTTGGCTAACCATCAAGAGCGCTGACCATGCTTCATCCTTCGCCTCATCTGGGTAGGCCACAAGGTTGACAAATCCACACACTCATCCATGGAATTTGGTAGGTGGCCTTGTTCTTCAATCAGCTCCTGCACCCAGCCTACCAAGTCTGAGGGTAACACAACCATGATTTGGGCTATCTGGAGCGAGAAGGGGCTTCCCTCCTATCGCCTGTTCCAGATGTGCCTGAAAAGAATCCACACTATCACCCAGTGAATTTTTTCCAACGCCTCCATGGACAGGGCTACTCGCCAATTGTTTGGTTTGGGCATTGCTGGTATTTTAATGCTTTTGGCATTTCAGAACCCCATAACTGCCCCATCTCACGCATTAAAAATGGCCAGAGAGAAGCCTATTATCACCACAGTTAATAAATGTCAATACCATTACTCCCCTCCTGAAAACACCACCTCCTCTCAGGGGCCCCAAAAGACAGGAAGTAAAGTATTTGAGTTTTTTTTAATGTAACGGGGGGTCAGAACCAGTATGCTAAAAAAAGTTTAGATACTAACCATATCACTGACCACATAATTGACAGCCTGGCAGAAATCCATCTTTGAGCCTTCACGTCATGTCTGGATGTCATGACGTATTCTTGAACCACAGTCCCAGTGACAATGCATGTCAATAGCGGGGTCTGGCTCCAAGACAGCGCTTTACAATGAAGCCAATGCCTGACCTAGCTTGTTTGTTGAGCTCATCTTCCAGATATGGGATGTGAATATGTATAATGATAAAAGTATTTATAATGAGCTAGCAAATACTTTTTAATTATTGTAAGATTTCTTAGATTTTAAATCTAAATTTTCAGTTATCGCCTTCCCCTTTATATAGCACTGTAAAATACTAAACTAGGCCCCAAAACACAAGCTTTTGAATGATGATCAGATCATCATTTGAAAAGACTTAACCTCTCATTCAATCATTAACTGGAGAATTCAGAATGTTAGTGTTGAATTTTAATGGATCAGTCTCTGTTCCCAAAATTCCAGCTTCATACCTTAATTGACCCCGTTCCTGATCCAATCTTCTACTGAACTTTTTAAATTGGAGTCAACATTAGAATTCTCTTTTGAATCTGAGATTTTGCCACCAGTTCAATGTGTAGACAAAGCTGTGCCTGATCCATTACAAAATATAGCTATCCTATCCCTCACATTGATGACGCTTTAACAAGTTCTAGTTCTAAATTATTTTCCAATATTTATTTGCCAGCGGATATTGGCAAATTGACCTTCTCCATAGTATCAGGAGAAATGTTCCCTCATTTGCAGTGAAGGCCTATTTCAACCCACACAATTACATCAAGGGTTGTGCAATGCGCCCGCATCATTCCAATAAGTTATAGATCACATCCTACATGATCTTAAACTAAGTTTTGTAATTGTCTAACTTGATGAAATCAAGGGGTTTCTTAAAACTTTTTAAGGAGCATATAAATCACCTTAAAGAAGTTCACAACTTCTCTGTGATTCTAACATTAAGTTGAAACCATTAAAGTGTACTTTTTTTGGATAAAATTAGACTTTATTGGGAATGCTATATCACAAGAAGGGATCTACCCTTACAAGACAAAGTTGAAGTTATATCTAGAATGCCTCCATCTCAAAACCTCCGAGATATCCAGGTGTTTTTGAGTATGATGAGATATTACAATCAATCTATTCTAAAATTCTCCCAGCTCAGTGAGCCTCTCATTTGACTATTTACTAAGAACACTCCATTATATTGGTGCCAAACATAAGGTAACATTTAAAATGTTAAAGAAATTATTACAAGAACAACTTATCTTATGCCACACGGATATTGATAAACCTTACATATTGTTTACTATTGCTTACAACAATGCTTTTTATGCAATCCTTGTTCAATTGGGTGAAAACAACGTGGATCACCTAGCTTAATACTTCAGCAAGGTGCTTTTGAAAGATGATTGCAATTACAGCATTACAGGAAAAGAAGCCTTGCTGTCCTACGCGCTTTAAAACAGTACCTCCCTTTTTTATATGGAACTACCTTTACCATTGTTAAAGACCATGTCTCATTAAGGTGGTTACATGATATGAAGAATTCTACCGGTATACTGATTTGTTAAACATTGAAGCTCCAACATTACGGTATGAAGATTGAGCACTGAGCTGGGACTCAACATATGAATGTTAATGGGTTGACTCGCCTGCCTTTCCTTCACTTGGATAGCAGTGAAGCTGAAAGATTGCATGACCTCCTGATGACCCCTGATGCATGGGAGGATGAGGATGAGCCTTATAAGAAAATGCTAAATAGACATTCAAAAAACACTAAGGGTAAAAATGGAAAGTTATATAGAAAGTAGGGGTAAATTTGGTAGCATATCTTTAACCTTGAGGATGAGTATCTGTAACCATGGCAGATCACTCTACCCTTGGACGTGGTGGGGTGAGGAAAACCTATGAGTTGATTAAGGATTGGTATTAATTGGAGGGGATTATGGAATCCATTATCAAAGCCTTGGACACTTGCTTAGCTTTTAAGAAGCATTTTCCTTTTCAAGACTAAATACCACTATCAATCTACGACCCCTCAACAACTATTCCACCCTATAAGCTTAGATGTGGCAGGTCCTTTACCTCAAACTATCAGTTGAAATCTGTACATATTAGTAGGAATTTATCATTTTGAAAATGGGTTGAATCTGTTGCCCTTCTAGACCAAAATGCCAAAGCTACTGCAACATTTCTACATCAGCATATATTCACTCAACTTGGCTGTCCCCAGGTTCTTCTCTGCAATAATGGGAAAACTTTTACCTCTAGAGCTGTCAAGATCCTGGGCACTTCCTTGGGGCTCAGCAACTTTTTTTGGCTCCCTACAACCCTTCTACAGATGGTACCGTGGAATGCGCAAATAGAACTTTGGTTTCTATTTAAAAATGGCCACTTCATATCCTTTACACTGGGATCAATTCTTGCCTAGTGCTCTATGGCGAATCATATTCTTTTATACTGAACACTTACAATGTATCCATTCCGCATCTTGTATAAAATGAACATGGTGTACCCGCACTTTTATCTAAAGATTTTTTCTGCTAAGATGATGACCCTGACAAATCCATGAAAAGGTTGGCCAACACATCATTCAACTACAATCTGATGACATTACAAAAGAGGGCCGAGCAGCTAATGAGCTTAGATAATGTTCACCTTTTTTCAGATAACTGACTTGGTATTATATTATCACAATTTCATTACTCCAATAAGTGGCAAAGACAGGTCAATTTAGGAAGAATCTTTTGTCATAACTTTTAAGAGGGGTGATGAATTCTCTATAAAGTCCCTTGCCTCTGTAGTTACTCTTAACAGGGTCCATGGACAGTTTTGCGCCCCTATTCTCCCCACAATATTTAAAAGGGGAGTAATGTCAGACAATTAATTTTCACCTGGTTGAAAAAAATAAACAGGTGTCAAATATTTCAAATTGTGCTAAAAATTCTAAATCTAACCTTTTGAAAATAGACAAACTTGTTATGAAGTTCTCTCTTTCATTAACTTGTTATTTAGTGCTTCTTAATAGAAAACAACCCCTTTTATAGATCTGAGGAGGATTCCATAAGTGTGAAAATATTTTATTCACCAATAAGGTTATAGTAAATAATCTAATTGACTGAAGTGAACCTATATCTGAGCTGACTGATTGGAAGATTCTATTAAGTCATAACAACATAACATGTCAATCTCATTGTTGACCAATAAAAAAATAAAGCATACCTGAGTAAAAACACTTTAAAGGGTTCTGATAGGTTATCTTTTCATAAATTTAAAAATTATCCCCCTGAATCAAAATGGTTTACTTTGGATCATAAATTCATAAGATTGAATAATATTTTTTATTGAAATTAACGCAATAAAAAAATGAGATTTCTCCTTGGATTTGTCAGATTTATTCCAATATTAAAAAATTCAAAGGGTGCAAACCTGAAAGCATCTCTAAATATTGAATCCCACATTGATGACAAAGCATAGCAATGAGGAAAGAATCCTAAAGCCTGACAATTTTTCATGAGCCTCCCATTTATAGTTACAATATTCATTTATATGCAAATGTCGCATGACCATAGTCTTAGCTCAGTCAATATCCATGGATTTTTCTTTGAGAAAAATATAAAAACCCAAAGTTTTTATTGAATAAAGTATCGTTTATCATATATTTTTACTTGCTGAAACGAGCCTATTTGTGGTCTGCTTCTCAGTCCCATTTTTTTGGACAGCTGTCGAGATTTTATGTACTCTTGCAGCTTTTACTTTGTTGAGATCCTGTGACTAAGCACCTGCGAGAAGCTCCTTGCCAGGATTTCAACACAAACAGTGAAGAACTCGCCACACCATATTTGCATTTTTTTCAGAGAGAATAGAGTGGTTAATGTCCCATCAGAGCGCCTTGATATTACATTCTATGGCGGGGGTAGAAGTTTGAGGTAGCGAGGACATATTGGGGGTCTATGCAGAGGGTTGAGGCGAAAGGTAAAAATCCTCCCATTGTGGACTAGAGTGTTTGGTGTGGGCTGATTCCAGGGCCACTCTTTTTTGTATGAGAAAACATGGTACACGCGTGCCCATACCCACTTGAGGGCCAGGAGGGCCTGGTTCCATTATAAATTTGAAAAAGGTTTGAGCTGGTATCCTGGGTGGTTTGTTAGCTACTATATGACAGCTGTTGGAGAGGCGTAAGGGGAGTCCCAAGGAGGCCACTAATGCCTGTCATAGGGACAGCTCCCACTGAGGCATTGGATTCAAGTCCTACCAGATGATGGGCTTGTTGCTAAGTCATTATCAAGGTGGCATATATTCTGTTTCCAAAAGTCCCAGGCCACCTTTGCTGTAGGGTTATGAAATTGTTTTCAGAGCTGCGGGCGGGTGGTTGATCCCCATATCCAGTAATTGAGTATCATGTTCAGCCTCAAGTAGAAGCTGTCCTGAAAGGGGCAAACGTGAGCGAGGAACCATACCTTTGATAGCAGAAACACATTCACCATCAGGGCTTGTCCTTGGGGGGGTGATTTGCCGGCGGTTCCATCTAGCTATGTGAGAGTTCATTGCATCCAGTATGGTACTCATTGTCCTTGACTGCAATCCTTTGGTGTGTGGTGAGGACGCCAGGGTACGGAAGGTGTCTCAGGTTGGTTCTAGGCAAAAAGGGGGGATAATGACTTGCATAATAGTTTTAGCAGTGTTAACTCTTGCATAGGACTCCTTGGCATAATGCTCAAGGGCCTCAACGGTTAGGTCTAAGTCATTTTTACGTCCAACTACCACTGCTGTGTTCTCAGTGAATACTATGGTGCAGTGGGGGGTTTTCTGAGCACTTAAATGACCATGAGTTGTTCTTAGAGAAGGCCAGGAGAAGATCTAAGGCTATGTTGAACAGGATTGGGATCAGAGGATCTCCTTGGCAGTACCTAGTTCAATCATAACTGCCGCCATAAATCCCTTTGAGGCCAGTATTTTGGTGTAGCTGGTCATATAGTACTGAGATCCACTCTCTAGTTCTTGGTGGGATTTGAAGGTGGGTTAGGGAGGCGTTAAAATACCTCCAGTTTGTTCAATTACACTTTTTCCATATTGAGGAGTGCCACAAAACCATTGGTTTGGGGCGAGTTTTCTAACAGAGTTGCAAGAAGCTCATTAAAATTTTTCCACAGCGATCTCCTAGGATGAAATCATGCTGAGCGGGGTTTAGGCAGGGCGCCGCCCACTTAAACAAGTAGTTCTCTAGGACTTAATAAAAAGTCTGTGATTTGTGTTTAATAATAATATTACTCTCCAGTCAAGAGGTCTTCCCAGGACGCTTTAATTATGAATAAGAGTCATAATGAAGCCTCTCGTTTTGGTTAGTACTCCCCTTTCTGCCAAGAATGTCGAGAAATTGTATAAAGGCCTTTGTAACTGTTACAGGATCCACTAGATACACTTTAAATGGGTTACTATTCAGGCCAGGGGCCTTTAGGTGTAGGGCGTGGAGGAGAATTTACATTATTTCTTGGTGTATGGGCGGCTTAAAAAGCTCTTCAACCGTTGTGAGAATGACTGTTGATGCTGTTATTCATCCAATTAAATCACAAACGTCTGCTGGGCTTACCCTGAAAGCATGAAATATGGTTGAATAGTATCAATGGATCTTGTTAGTGATTTTATACTTGTCCGTGGTGATGGTGCTCCCTACAATTAGGGTTGCAATCTCCTGAGCCTTTAAGTGGGCTTTTTGGTATTGGTAAAAGAAGTGGGTGGGGCCTACTATTAGGTTTAGTAACGCAGTGATGTTAGATTTATTACCCTTTCTTCTATGTAGTAAGTTTGAAGTGATAAGACTTTTGAACGGCTTCCCACAATTCCAACCACTGGGGGAAGGTGTTGGTTTGCAGTTTCTTTCCAGATTACTGATCCTGACATCAGCCAATATGGCCTCGGTGTGGGCCAATGTCTTCAGGGCTTTTGTGAAATCATAGCAACCTATAAGTTCTTTAAATTTTTCTTCACCCATTTATCTTGGGGGTGCACAAACGGGGCGAAGATGTGGATAGAGGTTTATGGATAACCATAACCAGTTTTTTCTTTCAAAAAGATCTTTTCAGGATTGCTGGGGAGATCCTAGGACAAAAGCGTCATTATAGTTTGATATTTGTTTATGAGAATCACCATAAAGACCTATGATTTTTAATGATGTTATCAAAAATCACGGGAGTGGAGACTAGAATAACCAGAATGGGGCCAATTAGGTCCATATCATTTCATGACGCTGACTTGAACTTCCGCTCTTTGTACTGGATCCAAGCCATGCAGCCAAGACCAGATGCGGAGGGGGGTAAGGCATCAGTAAATCCTCTGGACCGGAAAAAATCCTGGATTTGAGTAGCCTCACCAATCTTATCTGACAGGAGGGAGGGTGTCTCAGACGCAACTCAATGTGGTGTTGAAATTGACCATCAGCGCAGTATTTTGGGAATTGGATGTGAATAAGTACTTATAGTAGTTGGTCTTGTTCTTGGCCTGCATTCAGCAGGTATATACTTGAAGCGTAGAAGGAGAACTCAGGGTGGATAACTTAGATAAAATTGGGCAGCCATCAACGTGTTTCAAAAAACGGTTGGCTTTCATCCAACAGCTTAGGATATTGAGGGCTTCATAGTTTGTTTAACAGGAGTTACCTCCAAATTTCATGCTTATACTTAAGAGAGGGAGACGTGGGGTTCTTGGATGGCTGCAATATCCACGTGAGTTAACCCAAAATTGTGGAGCAGGCGAGTTATCCACTTGTAATTACGCCCCCTATTAAAATTAATGGACTTTAGAGTTAAGGTCCTCGTGGGACATTATAGGCGGACCCCTCCATATACCAAGGAGGTGCTAGCACTTATACTTGTGTCCGTGATTTGGCTTGTTTTAAGTTGCTGCACTTGACTCTTGGTGGCTGTCCAAGTGGAGTTCCGAGGGGAGGTGTGGTTGTTCTGGGTGATGGGGGTCGAGGAGCCAGTGAGACAAACCAGTATGCCCCATCCACTGCTTTGATGTGAAGGGCCCTCAGGTATCCCCATAGCTCTTCCATCTGGGCTTTTTCTGAGCTGTCTGAGTCCATTTCCACCTCCTCCAGTATAGAGAAAGAGATCTGAGATGTAGTTTGATTGGTTGGTGGGGCACTATAGGTTAGGGGGCCTTCCTCAGGTGAGAGTGCTCTATGTATGCTCCATTAGTTGGGTGGCATCAATTGATTGGGAGTCATAAGTACTCTTAATGCCAGGTGTAACCCTTGTTCCGTGAAGCTCGTGTGGTGCAAGTCTTCTGGATTTGTGTCCGCCATGGGCGGGATCTGACAGATTTGGTGGGGGTTTTGAGAGCTTGAACTTGATTTTGCACTGGTAATGGGGTTGTAGGTTGGAGGGGATCCCTATTTGAATAAAAATTTACAGAGCCTAGGGTATTATTGCATGATTGAATGTGCGTTCTTGACTGCTATATGGAGGGCAGTTGTGGAAAAAACTTAACTATAACAAAATGGGTTGGTTGATGGATCGCTGCTGGTGAGGCATAGGATTTCTTCTGGCCCATTGTAGGGTTATGGGTGGGGGTTAATAAGGGTTTCTTGCACGCAATGCAACTGTTGTAGAGGTGACCCAAGGTGTTGCACCACGAGAAGAGGGGTCACGCTTGATTGGAATCCACAAAGAAAATGTTGGGGCAGGATCCAATGTCAGTTACTCGTGGTAATGATTATTATGTTAAAGGCTACCTTTGGTTTGCAACAAAAGATGCTCTGGCAATAAAATCCCTTCCTGTTGAAGCTTAGTATGATAGCATGCTGAAGTACACTGATAGACGGATCCAAGTTCCAATAGCCCTCAATGGAGTGCAAGATTTAGATATTATGGGTCAACAAAGGCTGTCAGCTTTGAGAAGGTTATTCAGGTGATCTTCTTGAGATTTGACAAGGTTCTAGCTATCTTTAGGGAGCCAAGCAGGATTATAATTTTGGTAGATGAAGTTCTGTCCACATCTGCCGGGTTTGTGAAATCCACATTGATGTAGATTCTCACTACTTTTTGTATGGTGACGTTTTCCAGGAAGGCCTTAGCTATCACTTCAAAGTAGATAAAATAGTCCTGGGAGTAGTATTAATGGTGTTGTGGTCATAAATACACAAACAGAATGAGCTAGGGGGAGAGATGGAAGTCTCTTTGTGCTTTGTCGCAGTCCACCGCTTCTTGACCTCTGCCACAAATGTGTCTTTGCAAGGGTGGTAGTAGGCTTAGCTAGTATCACTGTTTCTGCAGGCTTCAGTGGCGTTCTTGGCATGTGTTTTTTGGTTTCATCTGACACTGCAGGCTCATAATAAAGGAGCTCCATAGGCAGAGTCACCAGTTCCCTTGGGTCTATTCCTTGTTAGCGCTGACCCCAAGTGCATTGTTTGGCGCCATAGTCAGAGGCACAGGACTCGCATTGGTTTTCCCAGTAACAATTATACGGGTTTCTGCCATGGCCATTGGGTCATGGTGGTCAGATTGATATATATAGAGTTCAGATTAATTGCTTAGTGAATGGGCTCAGGCTTGTCATAAAACAAATCAAAGGTGGTAGCAGTTGGATGCTCATTAGGGTTAACCTCCTGGGAGGGTCCCAATAATTGGTACATTCAAAGATTTGTTTCAATGCTGATAAAGTTTTATTTTGGGTGATTGTTAAAGTTGTATGATTTAGCATATTTTTTCAATACCACTAGATCATGAAAAACATATTAGTTGTTAATTTATTGGATGGTTAAGCCATCTCACTATCATGGTCAGCTTCTGTGATGACAGTGAATTCCGCCTCTCATTCTCAGTGGGCATATAAAACATTTGTTTAAGGATTGTCAACCCATTTTTCTTTAATTAAGATTGTTCAGCTAAAGTGGGTGAGTCAAGAGTATAAGCTACAATAAACACACTGTTATCAGAGTATTGTGGGTGGCATCTGCCTTTGCGGCTGCTGACCTGAAGTGGGTGGTTCTGGTGGATACACATGCTTGCAACCTGGAGTTGCTGTAGGATTTGAGTTGGGTTCTGGTCTTTGCTGCCAAGTCGCCAGCAACCCTGGCGGGCTTTCCACCAATTTCTATGGTATTTGTTGACTATTATAATGGAACAAGTATCTAGGGGTAGCATAATGTTTGTTAAAGTGATGCTTAGCATTTGCAGATCACATTATATATAGATTTATTCAGATTTTTGAGGATCCTGTCATTTAAAACTTTTTTAGTGAGGACAACATCCTCACATGTTTTGGCTCTTTTAGAACAAGAGCTTGTAAATAGCCTCCATCTCAGCAGAAGACACATGGTAGAGTTGAGCCATATTTTCATAAAATACTTAAATATCTGCCCAAAATGAGCGTATTAGGCTCAGTGCAGCTTGTAAGGGACTAGGCAGGGAGCACAAGTTGTCAGAATTGCGGGAGCAGGTAATCTGAAGGCAGGTCCTTTAAAGTTTGTTAGCTTAGACAATAAAGTTTAATAAATGGAACTTGGCTAAGTAGAGGCCAGAGGTTTCAAACTAAAGAATGAGTGATTTTCAACTTAGCTATATATAGGCCAGAGGAATTTTTTCCACTCAACATCAATTTTGAGCGAATTTTAGAAAAACAAGTCAAATTTCCACCACCGCCTCAATGCACCAGTCTTCTAATTTATGTTCTCAGATCAACATATGCTGCCCCAGCATGGGGAAGTGGTGCTCCACCCACTAGAATTTACCACCTAGCAGGCAAACGCGTGCAGAATGGCTCATCCAGTCCGCCAAATATATGCAGCTGCTATGTCCCTTCAAGGGACTTAGCACTCCACCTTGCACAAGCCCATCCAACCCGCACCACCCCCTAGCCCTACCCTGATCTAATATTCGCTTTTGCCTCTGTGTTGAGTATGGATGCCTCTTCCCATACGCTGACAAAGCAATAATTGAGCTGGCAATGGCCACCTTTGCGCCAGCAGGGTTTATCAACTTCCGCCCTTACAAGGGCTATTTCAATATTGGATTCCCCACTGAAGAGGACGCAGCTGCAGCAGCAGCTATGCTACTAATTTATAAAAATAACCCCATTACCACTACCCAAACACGCCTCCAAGAGGACATTACACTTGTGGTAAATTTTACAAACCTCCCCTCACACCTTCCTCCTCAAACACTTTTTGGGAGAGGGTAGCTGAGGGTAATAGTTCCTTTGAAGCGTACCAAAATGGATGGGATAAAATGTCCTGCAGCAAATAGACAGCGGGGAGATCTGGGATTCTTATATGTAGGGACTGGTAATTTGCTATAAGCTTGGGAATAGGTGACAAGAGACCTATTTTACTAAAACTGGTGAAGTTGATGGCTGGAGAGGAGCTTGCTTTACAGAGGCTCTAGAAATAAGTAAAATTAAGAACGAACTGGAGATAAAAAAGTAACTTTATTTAAGAAAAGGCGCGGATATTTATAGGCGATTTTTTCCTCCTAATCCTTTCAGGGTAGCGACAACCTCTACTGGCAAGATCTTCAGCACCCTGATGTTGATTAGGGGGGAGTCGATGACAGGCTTTCCTTTGACAAGTTGATTAGGGGACAGAAAATAATTCTCCATGAGAGGAAATTTCGGAGAGGTATCAGAGGTAGGGAAATTTGAATTGAATTGAGTGGGAGAAGGTCAAATCCAAACAACACCCCCTCAAGATCTTGACAAGGGGGATGGTACTTGCGCAGAAAATGACTATGGATGCGATTGACTACAGTACCAGTATCAGTAGCTGCAATATAGTATTCAGGACCCTTTGGTGGATTATCTGATAAGGGCCAGGCCAAGTGGTGGCAAGCTTATGGGTCCTACCCTCAGGGTGATGATGGTAGAACAAGACTAGATCTCCTAAAGAGTATTCAGTGAGCGCAGGTCGGAGCTCATTGGCTTGAACCCCTTCTCTAAAATTGGTAATTTTTATAGATCCATTAGCCATAGCTTGGAGACGTATGATCTCATCAGTTAGCCATCGCAGGATAAGCTCTACATTGCTTAGATTAGCTGATTTGAGGATAGGATGAAGGCTGAGAGGCAAAAGTGGCTCGCACCCATATAGGGCTTGGAAAGATGACATCTTAGTCATCCTGTGATAGCTAACTTGGTAGGCCAATAAGGCACTAGGGAGAAAATCATTCAAATGCACAGGGTCTGAAGAAGCTAACTTCTGTAGAATGGAAATTAGAGTACCTTTATCACGCTCTACTGCGCCATTAGTGGCGGGGTGTTATGGTGTAGTGAAGAGATGCTTTATACCTAACAAATAAGTTAATTCCTGGACTATAGAAAAGATAATATTTGTGCCATTGTCTGATAAAAGTACCCACGGGCAACCATGATGGGATAACACGTGTTGGTACTGAAAGAGGGCAGTAGCTCTAGCAGTAGCATGAGGGACTGAAGTGGCCTCAGCCCACTTGGTTAGGTGATTGATGGCAAAGATAATATAGCGATGGTCATAGATAGCCACAGGTAATGGCCCTACAACATCAATGCTAACAGTAACAGAAGGGGCTCCATGGGCTATATACTCAAATTCAAAGTGGGGATTAGACTTGTCCTGGGAATGGTAGGTTTTGCAACTTTACAAAACATCATTAATGGACTTGGCCATATTCTCCCAGTAGCATTTGGTTTTTAGCTAATCAAGGGTTTTCTTTATAGCTCCATGCCCAAGGGTTTTATGGGCTTCCATGATAGTTTAAGTAAAAAGGGAAGGGCGGAGATAGGGCAGAAAGGAGGTGCCAACCTGTTTTATTAAAGGTCCATCAACAACTTTAGTGTTAGCAGCCATCTTCTTTAATTGGGCTTGAATGTCTGGAGATTCTTGAGGCCACAACCTAGGGTGAGGGAGAAGCTCAAAAAGTTGATTTCTTCAGGAATAGTCACACATAAAATAGTGAGGCGGGATAGCCCATCTGCATTTTGATGAATGGCGCCAGCTCTGTGAACTATAGAAAAATCATAATTTTGGAGCCTGAGGGCCCAGCGAGCTAACCTCCCATTGGGACCTTTCATTTGACAAAGCCAACGGAGGGAGGAATGATCAGTAACTATTGTAAAATGTTTACCATAAAAATAGGGGCGGAAATTTTTTATAGCAATTAAAACTGCCAGACACTCACGTTCAGTTACTGAGTAATTCCGCTCTGCCTTGGTTAAAGTCTTGATAAAATAAGCAAACGGGTGGTCAACTTGGTCTTTGTCTAATTGGGAAATGATGGCGCCTACAGCGGTGTCACTGGCATCAGTGAAGAGAATAAAAGGTTGCTCAAAGTCAGGTTGTATTAGGACGTCGGCTGATGACAAGGCAGTGCGTAGGGAATCAAAGGACTGTTGCTGCTCAGGGCCCCAAAAGAAGGGCACATTTTTGTGTAGGAGTTCAACTAAGGGCTCGGCAAGGTCAGCAAAGTGAGAGATAAAATGGCGGTAGTAGCCCACCATTCCCAGAAAGACTTGTATGTCTCGAAAATTCTTTAGAGTGGGCATGCGTTCAATGGCAGAGACCTTATCTGGGATGGGGAGGATACCTTGCCGCGTCACCTTATGTCCTAAAAATTCCATTTCTCGTTCAAAAAATTTACATTTAGAAGTTTTTAATTTCAAGGAGGCCTCCCATAGCCGCTGAAATACCTGATGAAGATGATCAAGTTGTGAAGTAAAAGTTCAGGAGAAGACAGTGACATAATCAAGGTATACTAACACACACATGAGGTTAAGGTCCCCAAACAACTAGTCCATAGTCCGTTGGAAGGTAGCAGGGGCATTGCATAACCCCTGCGGCATATGGATGGGCTCAAACAACCCTTCATGGGAGATGAGGGCACACTTGGCACGATCCTCAGTGAAAAGATCAATCTGCCAGTAGCCGCTGGCCAGGTCCATCGCAGAAAAATATTGGGAGCCAGATAAGGTTCACAAGGAGTCATAAATGCAGGGTAAAGGGTAGCTGTCTTTCATGTAATGAAATTCAATTGTCGATAGTCCATAACAACACAATGGCTCTCATCCTTCTTTTTAATCAATAGGAGAGGGGAGGACCAGGGACTAAGAAATGGTTGAAGGAGGCTGGCATCAAGCAATTGCTTTAATTCGAGGGTAACCTGGGATTCTTCACTTTTTAATTTTTGATAAGGTTGAGAGTGAAAAGGAGCAGCATCTCCAGTGTTGATCTGATGTTGAACGCTTTTCATATGGCCATAATCATGAGGGCCAGAGGAGAAAATATCTGAATACTTGTCAATTAAAGCTTCAGCAGCCACTTTTTGCTCAGCCAACAAATCAGAACCAATTTCTATGGGCATGGCAGCAATGACAGGGGCTCCTCTAACCCAAAATCATGAAGGGTCCCAACGCCATGAACCCCCATCACTTGATCATAAGGCAAGAGGCGGACATAAGCGATAGGTTGATTTAGCTCAATGACTTTAGGAGATCAGGAGAGGTTGGCTAGAAGAACAGTGACAGTGCCTTAATAAGCAGGATCTAAAACCTCTGTACAGGGGAGAGCTTCGAATATGGAGGGGTTAGGTAAACTAGAAATCTCGAGCAAGTGATTAAAAGGGGGAACCAACTGGATCCCAGTGTCTACCAGGATTTGGGCCTGCGGAGGTATGGTAAGTACTTGGGGAGAATGTAAAGGCATCCCCTTCTCAGCCTCAACCATGGGAGGGGGCAACTTAACTTTGGACCCCAACGCATGATATTATATACGCTCAACTGAAACAGGAGACTTGAGCAGGCACGTCCTCAACATCCACTTCCCTTTTTCCTTAAGAGCAGAAGTTAAAAGTAAAGAAACACGGTATCCTAATATAGAAAATAAGTTATCCTTAAAGTTAATAATGGCAGCATGTTCCATAAGAAACCCAGTGCCCAATAGGAGGTCGTAGCTATTATTATCCAGGGCTACAGCAGGGATAGAGAGCTGTAGGCCACCTGGATTTAGGGTCAAGTGGGAGTAAGCACCTATATCTTGAGCATATGTGGTACCTGCAGTCCCATATTCTGATGAATAGTTAAGATCAGGCTGAATCTTAAATTTTCCAATTAGTCAAGAAGAAATGATATTAATAGGAGAGCCAGAGTCAATAATAGTGAGAACCTTCACCTTGTGAACCACCGCTTCAATATGGGTTACCATCACTCCCCATTGAGCTGGGATAGTTTACATAGCTGCAGGGGCTGACTTAAAAAGAGGATAAGAAGAAATATCGCTAGGTTTAATATCAATGGAAGGCTCAATAGGGGTTTCCTCTTCAGGAGCACTAGGGCCAACAAGGTCAGCGGAAACAGTATGAACTGATTGTTCTCAAGGCGCAGTAAAGTCATCAGCATAGGGGGCCTCTCGCCCTATGCTTACCCCTCTTTTGCTTTCTCTTCGGCCATTTTCATCCAACAATGCTAAATGGTGTGGTTGCAAAGGCCACAATAGGTGCAGTTGGGTTAAGCTCAATTTTTTCCAGACTCATTGTTGTTCACCACATGAATTCAAGGATGTGAAGTTGAAGCGGAAGCAGGAGCAGCAGTAACTACAGAAGCAGGAATTTTAAGAAGGGCCATCTTAATATCTAAAATAAGTAAAGTTCGTTTAACTGAAGTAATGTGAAGATGGAGCTGCGAGTTGAACTCTGAAGTGGTTAGGACGGCAACAACAGCATCATCAAGAGTGAGGCAGTTATTAGTTACCAATGTTTGAGCCTCAGCATAGAATCGAGCAGCAAACTCTGCAGGGGATTCGCCATGTCTTAACTTAATCCTCATAAAGGCCTGTTTCTGATTTGACAAGGTGAGACCACTACCAGATTCTTTAATAAGTGCAGCCTTCACCTCATCCCAAATGCTGCATCCCATGAGGTGGGGTACCATAATTTCTTGGGCGGATCTACTAAGGCAAGAGGGTAAGTATTTAACTTTTTGTCAATCAGGAGCTTCCTCCATTGCGTTCTCAGAAAATTTATAGAAATGAAGCAATACTTCCTTCCCCTGGGGTGAACTTGTCTTTTAAAGAAGGTTTAAATGTAGTTCCCACGGGAGCCAAAATAACATCAATGCCCACTAGGCTAATTTGATTGATTTTGGATAGCTCAGATTCAGACGGAGGCACAGGATTCCTTTTTAAACTAGCTTGTTGTCTAAAATGGTTCAGATCTTCTTGATGAGCCCCAATTTGGGCAATCAGGGAATCAATAAACACTTTTTGTTGAAGTTTGTTGTGTAATAATACCATTTTGACACGTTGGTTTTGAATTAGGGATTGGAGCTTATAATTGTCTTGCTCCAACCTAATAATTTTTTCTTTTTGGTGAGTTAAATCGTCAGTGAGAGAATCGTAAAGATGGTAATTGTTGTCCAACCCTTCCTTAATCACATCGACAGTAAGGTTTGGATTAATAGGTTTTCTAGAGCGAGATAGCCAACAGATTAGAGCAATAATTTCAAGGTTTTGTTCAAGAGCAAGAAGGCGGATATTCGAGGAAGGATCCTCTGGAGGGAAAGGTAAATGAACAGTCAGACCAGGAGGCCCAGGGGGCCCATGAGGACCAGGATGCCCATAGCCAGGGGGGCAGGTTGGCCCAGGTGGCCCTTCACTTCCATCATGACCAGGGGGCCCTATCACTCCTGTGGGACCAGCTGATCCTCACTCCCTGGGCCTGGGGGACCCACAGGGCCAGGAGGCCCTGGGATTTTGGGCATGCCGGAGACAAAAAACGCTGATTGGATTGCTGATTCAATCTGGTTTATTCGTTCACAATTTTGTTCAGTAAAAGCATTAAGTTGGCTGGTGAAGTTGGTAATGGCTTGTTGCAACTGACTCTCAATAATTGTGGTGGTCTCAGTAAATCAGGTAGCTACTTCCTTGCGAAGCAGGCTAGCCAATCCCATGTCCAGTGGAAAGAGTTGGTTTTGAATAGAGATAAGTTGGTTTCAATTTTCAAGAATAGCCTCACAGTTATCCCTTACAAATGAAGAAGCCGAGTTGTAGAGATCTAAAAGGTAGGAGTGTAACTCTTGTGACAAGGTAAACTGTCTCAAGATTTCCTGATGGTGGATCCTTATCACTTGAACTAAATGGTGAATGGCGGGGTGCACAAACCGTTTTAAATATTAATCCATGTGAGATACTCCTACTTTGGAGTTGGGTAAGGTGGCAGATTCATATAGCGCTCACATATTATCAAGAACTGCAGAGGCTTGATTACAATTGAGCAATCTCTGGGGAAAAGAGCACCTATAAGTAAGTGATTAATAGTATCAGCGACACCTGTAGGCTGAAAACGATAGTTTTAGGGTTCTGGGTCCAGAATAGAAATATTGAGCATAGCATGGATTTGCATAAAATTGGTTTCGTTGTTCTCAGGGTCACAATTGCCATTAGAAGTTACCATTGGGTGACGCTGGATATTTTGGTAAGTGGCCAAGTAGAGTCTTGGCAGGAATCATTTATTGTGAATATATCTATTCACCAGGTAGCTCAGGAGAGTACCTGGCAGAAAGCACCAATTATTTTGTCGGGATAGGGTAGCTGAGGGTAATAGTTCCTCCAAAGCGTACAAAAATGGATGGGATAAAATGTCCCACAGCGAGTAGACAGCGGGGAGAGCTGGGAATCCTAAATGTAGGGGACGATAATTTGCTATAAGCTTGGGAATAAGTGACGAGGGACCTATTGTACTAAAACTGGTGAAGTTGATGGCCGGAGAGGAGCTTGCTGTATAGAGGCTCTAGAAATAAGTAAAAGTAAGGATGAACTGGAGATAAAAAAGTAACTTTATTTAAGAAAAGGCGCGGATATATATAGGCGATTTTTTCCTCCTAATCCTTTCAGGGTAGCGACAACCACTACTGGCAAGATCTTCAGCACCCTGATGTTGATCAGGGGGAGTCAACAGCAGGCTTTCCTTTGACAAGTTGATTAGGGGATGGAAAATAATGCTCCATGAGAGGAAATTTCGGAGAAGTATCAGAGGTAGGGAAATTTGAATTGATTTGAATGGGAGCAGGTCAAATCCCAACACACTTTATGAGGAGTTGATGTCAGGGTTGTCCACATATGGTGAAAACACTATACTCCAATTTATTGTCCCAAGTGGTGCTGAACGCCTTGCAGCACCTTGGGTAATGGCCACCTCAACCCCCTTCAGCTGAACATGGCCCAGCATATCCCACCATGTGCCTGTATCCCATCAGCACCCAACCACTTCTTTTGGGCCTGCACAACAACAGTCGCACAAATTGCCCCCTTTGCTATGAATTGGACCACATCAAAAAGACATGCCAATATATTTATACCCTGAAAACATGGCTAACTCCACCCACGAGGCCAAACCAACACCGTTTAAGTGGGGATTTTGGCTTCCCCCACCCCCAAGGGCCATGAGCTCAAACAGAAACAAAATCTAGCACCTCAAACCCAAGCTAGCCAATGCACACCCATGCCAACCAATCAAGATAAGGATTAAACCCATGATCAATCCAGAAGATCTCCTAACCCAAAACCTACCCAAATGAAATCACCTACAACCAAATCTTCTCAAATCAACCAAAATACCTGGAAATTATTGGATGTAATAACCAAAGAGGGTGAAATTGTCCCATCACTGAGTTACCCAATTGATCGAACACACTATCTGAATTCAGACTTTGATGCCTCAGACATGACCAACTGATATGTCCACAAACCCAAAGCCTATTTCCAAAGTGACCACCAGCTTGCTGCAGCTGCGGTGACCAATCCTAAATCAATCTTTACTCACAAAATGTGTGCAAAGTCTGTTGCAGAATTTAAAAAAGGGCTGGACCACCCATCATTACCCTCCAATTTTCCTCCTACCTCAAAAGAGGAATTCCAACAACTGTGAGACTGCCACCACCTTTGTCAAGTATGTCACAGAATTGGCAGAATTTTCTGCATCCACATGCATCACAAGAGCCAATACTGCAAAAATGGAACAACTTCTCGACGCCCACATCCAGGCTGAACACCACATTGCTGAACTCATAGAGGCTTTAATCCAGTCCCAAAATGCCAATCAAAATGCCTATATGCTTCACCTCAACCCTCATCCCGTGGACGCCCCAACCCCCTTGCTCTCAGCATTGATCCGCCTCTTCAATGCTGAGCCTGATGATAATGATGATGACCTGCCTGATCCCCCCTCCCCCTCCGCCATAATGGGATAAGTGGCTCACCGCTGTGCCACCTGTCATTTTGGTTTTGGAGTATTAGTTTCGGTATTGTCCATCCCCTGGTCAGCTTGCCTCAGTCAAATAAAATATATAGAGGCCAGAGGTTCTGAGAATTATGTAAATGTCTAAGGACTTAACCACACTGGATCAGAGGTCTTAACAAATTTTCACTAAAGGAGCTTAAAAAATGGTATAAGATTAAAGTCAGTTTTATTTGCAAAATGAATAGTTGTTTTTATAGTGTTAGTAGAGATAAGAGTAAGCCTAAATAATGAAATAAAAGAATTTATCAAAGCTTTTTAGATAATGGTAGTTGAAAGAAATTTACCCAATTAAGTTTTTCTGGGAATTTTATATTATTAATTAAAATTCTTCTATGCTATATAACCTATAGTTAATTATAATCTTAGGCCTTTTTCCCAATAAGGCATCAATCAATAGAATTACACTATAAATTTAATGATGATCTCAGGTCTATGACCTGACAAAACATCAACTGATAAAACTTTAATAATACATATTAGTAATAATTAGGATAATCAATACTTAGGAAACCCAAAGTCGATGCTTCACCCACACTAGGGAAAATCCTGACAGAGGGGATGGAGATACTAATTAAAACTTACATGGAACAGCCCAAACCATAAATAGGAATAAAACAGCACCCTAGGCGTTAATTTATATATAAAAGGGCCTCTTGGGTGAGGTTTTGGGAAAAATCAGAAAATAAATTGCAAGATTATCAATACCTAAGGGTTTCTTTGAGGAGATGACTAACAAGGATGTTGGTCAAGAGAAAAGTACTATAAAGTAAGGGTATTTGAAGAGGTGGTCCATCATCCATTTGCTGAGGTACTGCACCCAATCTGGCTAATAATATCAACTTACCGTCAATCATAGTGCTATACCTTTTTTAGGTCCAAAATTGAGGTATTGATTGAAGTTTAATCTTACCAGATTGGAAAATATTGAAGACTAAATGGACTCAAATTCTGTTTTTCAACCAAAAATAATGACCACTTTTGTTTAATAAGTAGCTGGTACACTGGAGCGTCATTAGTGTAACACTGGATAGCCCTTAACTTGACTTTAAATCCAACCTGGGCATATTTTGCCATTTTCCAGTGTGGTATAGGATATGCTTCAAGTCAGGTAGGGCAGCCAACTTAATTCCCTTGGCTTTGGTACGTTCCACCTTGTTACTGCAATCTGTTCCCACAATCATATAAATGGACATGACAATATATTACTTATATGATACACCCTCATAATATAATTCTGGTTAAATTGCATCTGCAAGGATCTTATAGTTTTCTGGAAATAAGGGTCAGGACATTATGGCACATTTTAAAAAACATATTCTTCCATATCCTCTAGGGAAACCGGAACAGGGGGCGCATGTGGAGAAGGTGAGATGACTTGATGAAATTTGTGCAGGTGGAGTTAAAATTTGGTATTAGATAGTTCATTATCATTGGTTTCAGTGGTTAAGAACAAGTTGTAATATAAAATAATATTCTAAGCCATTCTCCTTCCTTTTTGTGAACTTGTAGGAGAAAAAACTAAGCATTCTCCTTTGCCTCAATCATTAAATTAATTAAAATAAAATTTGTAAAATGATAATACAGCAATTAAAGCTGTTCCATATATCATATTTCAGTTGTCGTCATGTTTGACACCTGCTGCCCCTGAATGAGGCGGTGGTGCGCCACATTGGGCGTTTTTTGGCTGTTGCCAAAGAATTCTTGGACTAACTCCTCTAACCACCCTAATCTACTGGCCGTTTCTCCCCACTCAGTACCTAGATCAGCACCTCGCATGCTCCCAGGCGGTGCTTAGAAGTTCCCTGGTGCTTCCCTAGAGCAGCCTGCGTTTTGGCCTTCATATTAAGTTTGGTAACCTTTTTATTCAAATGCCGCCATCATTGAGATGGCCTAGGCAGTGTAAAAGCACACCAAATCTATCAAATTCCACCCTTTTAGGGATTGTTTTGATATTGTCTTCTTGAGAAAAGCCCATGCTATGGCTGTGGAAAAGGTGCCTTTAGTTTATAAAAACACCCTTACTTGGTTGCTGGTATATGACACTCTGATGTCTCAATTTGCTGAGTTGCTGAAACATCCTTACCCAACCTACTCAGCCATGAGCTCCCGGAAAAATTGGCCATTTATGGCGTGGGTCCTATCCTTCAGTATGTGGTTCTTATTGGGAACAGACGCCTTGCAGGCCTTGCGACTCTGTAAATATCTGCCCTTCCACCAGTATAAACACCTTGCATTTCACCTCAACTGTGATCCTCTCTGCTCCTACCTATTCTAAGCCTGCATCAAATTACATTCCTCTAATTCATATGATTTAGGAGAACCAAGTAAAGCGCAAGTGACCTTCTCTCACTGCTGTAGCATCTTCCGCCCCTCCTTCCTCCAGAATCAAACTATCACTGAGATGCCCAGATTTTTTAAGTGGATATTGATCCTCCATCCCCCTCCCTAGACTACTGAAGCCGGAAATTCAGCTGCGCCAGCTACTTGAACCCAATCTTCCAAACAGTTTCAGAGAAGATTACTGCGCAAGCCATTGTCAAACTGCCTTGGTTGACAGTTTGTGGGCCAACAATCTTTGCTTTATCCAACCAAATTCCAAGGTTAGCCCATGTCTACTGGTATAAACCCAATTGGTTCTTGAATGATTGGACAATAAAGATTGTCTTTATAATTAGGGCCTAAATTTGTTTAGCTGGCTTTTTGACCAGCCTTCCAAGTCTAAATGTCAGTGCCACTTCTGACCAAAAGGGCTTCCCATTTTACCATATGCACCATCAGCTTGCCTTCAAAGCGGACGCTGCCCCATTAATGTCTCCCTCCACCAATACCTCCACGTGAACATGGAGCCACTTGTCAACGAAATTCCCTACAAAAACTTTCTGGTTGATTTCTCTTAGAAAGCCTCTACCAAAAATTGAAGAGTTTGCATCTGCCATGGGCTGCGCATGCACCTATGCCACCAATTTGGCGTTGTAAACCCCAACTACCCCCCAAACCCAATAGTAAACTTATTTGTTCAATTTTAAGTTGGAAATCATCAAGTATGCCAAGTTTAGAAACACACAGTATTTTAAGGCGTCGCATACCACATTTTTCATTGATAAAATTAAAATTAAAAGTTATTTCTCATTCTGCCCTATGCCACTAATTCTCTAAAACCCATTCTGTCCGCTCTCTCACATGCCCTTAAATCCACGTTGGATGAAGATACCCCTGATCCTCATTCTCTATCTGATATTGGTTCTTTGAATAACCACCAAGTCGCCATATTGGGACTTTTATATTTTGCTTTTATTTGGCACCACCCACAAATAAAACGCGTGGACGTCACTCTTAGTTAGGCTCACTAGTACTAAAAAAGGAGAATAAAATGAGCTAAGGTCTCATTCCAGCAGGCAGGGTGCATAGGTAAGGACATGGGTTGAGTGATGTAATTTAATTTATGAAGATATGTACAAATCCGGAATTTCTGAGATGAACTGTGTAAATTTTAACGTCAATAAGTTAAGCTTTTGCCACTTCTAGAAGCCCCTTACTCTACATAGCATAGTTTAACTCCTTCATGGTGTTTTTTCATGAGAAATATTCTACTCAATGCTTGACCTTATTTTTGCTCACTGGTAGCAATGCAGTAGCAATGGCAAAGTTAAAAGTGTCATTGAAAACTATGAATTCTTTATATGGGCCAACGTGAGTAAGTATGGAAGTGGAAAGCAAGGTGAACTTAACGGCCTGGAAATAGCCTTATAGTCTAGGAGACCACTGCAGCGGCTTTGCCTCACTTGCTTTATACAAGGGTGCAGCAACCTCCAACAGGTTTGGGTTAATTTTTTAGAAAGATACATGTCTTAAAAAAGCCCTTTAATCCTTCATTGAGGTTGGCGTTAGATGGTCATGTATGGCCTTCACTTTATTTGGGGTGATCATATGTTCCTTATAATAAACGTTGTTTAAAAAGGTGACCTGATATTTAAAGGGCTCACTATCTTAATAAATTAAATCAAATTGCCGCTCACAAATGCTTAATGACTTTCCTCAAATGTACCTTGTGGGACTCATGGTCCGGGAAAAACCAGGATATCATCTATATATAGACCATGCACATATTCCTAATAAAAACCTAATACTGCATCAATATGATGTTAAAGTTACCAGGTGCATTTCTAAGAATGGTATGAAAAAATAGTCATTCTTTTCTAGTACAAAAAGCTATAAACCATTCATGCTCCTTTATTACAGATCTTATTGAGGACAATAAAGCGGTCAAGCTAATAGAATACTTTAGCTTTTATAAATATCAGCATAATTTGTGCTTTCCTGGGAATGGGATGAAAATCAGGTATGGTGACACTGTTTAAGTTGTTTAATAGCCACATGACTGAAGGAATTACCTGATTTTCCATAAATAAAAGTAGAGAGCATACTGGATAAGTTCACTTTAAAGATAAAACACTTAGCTTCATGTACCTTTAACCCAAACATCAAGTGCTTCTTCTTTCAGCGTTAAGGGATATTAAAGAAAAAAATTGAACTACGTCCATTATTAGCTTGTAGCACAAATAATTTACAATGATCAGGTAAAGCATTTGATGTAGCTGCATAAAAATGGCTCTAATCCCTTCAAACAAGGAAACAAATGAATATCTGATTGGGTTTATGCAGAGGAGTGAGTATGAGAGTTGAACATGTGGCCACCATGACAAAACACTGGTCCAATCTTAGCTATCATGAGATGATTATCTCCTCACCTTTTCAAAAACTAATTCAGATTACTGCCCTTCAGATCATATTCATATCATAAGTGCGTCACCACATACATTTAAGATAATTGGATACAGCCAATTTTTTAATAGTAAGGAACTGATCAGCTAATATATACTTACTGACTTTGAGTTATACACAAGTCTTTGTTTTTTAATGATGGTATGGCCTATGAATATCTTTCTTTAATCACATCCCAGGCAAATACTTTAAATTTGGGTTATTGGCTTGGACTCGATTAATGAAACTCTTGAAGGCTTTTGTGTTCTCAAAGATGGAATCTCTGGTCTTACAAGAGAGGAAGAAAGGCTAATGACAGGAACAATATACAGGTTCTTTTTACACAAAGCAGTTAGTACAAAGGAATCACATGGAGTGAGGTCCTCATAATGTTGAAAAATTTTACCAGAATTATTTTTAGTAATAGATGGTTACAACCTGAGGATGGATTTATTAGTGTTTAAATCATTGCGTCTGGCTGATAAGCGCCTAGGGAAAATGAAGGAGAGGAAGAAGAAGTCAATAAATGTACAGAGATTGGCGCTCCAGAGCTGTGCTGAAGTGAAGACTGTGCGGGGATAGTGTCAAGCATGGTAGAGACCTTCAGGGTTATCTCAGAATCTACCTGATAATGGATTGTCATGTGTGGTAAGGTCTACACCTGTGAGTCAAAGGTCGCATGGAGATAGGAATTGTGGATAGTTCAATTGGCCATGGCATAGGCAAGGACTTGGAGGGTTCAGTGACTTCCAGGTAAAGTCTTCTCAATGAAACGGTTTTGAAAAGAGTGTTCAAACTAGGAAGGATATTGTGGAAGCGTAAAAACTTTTGGCCAGAACGTGAAAACACCTGAATATGTCAAAAATCAAACAAATGGGATTCATTGGCTCTTAGAAAAGAGAGGGCAACTTTATTGCTTATAATTATAGCAAGTACAATCCCTTGTCCTGTACTAACAATGGAGCCCTCTCCATAAGGTGTTGAAACCCTTCGTTAGCATAATAGAGTGGTACACGTACTTCCAGAGACTCTTGGAGTCAGATATCACAGAGGGAGGGAGAGTTAAGAAGCCGTGGGCATATGGAAGTTCTGATCTGAGAATAAACTGACTTTGACAATCTGTCAATTGTGCAAAATTGTGTAATTCCAGGGGCTGAGGATAGAACCATCCGTCTGTATGGAAAGGTGTCATAGATCCATGCTCCTATTTGTTTCAGGGCTAAGAGGGCCTGATTTTAATGTGGGGATGAGGAGAGTTTAAGGCGACGGCTTGGTTAGTTTGTGAGATGCTCCTCTAAAGAGGTCAGTGATAAATAAGGAAGACACATAGTTGCCAACACAGCTTGCCGGATGATGGGCGCTCATTGTGGCAAAGGGGTCGCGTCTCAGAAGACAATTTGAGATAAGAGATTCTAGTAGATTGTGGTGGCTTTGGAGCGGATATCCAGAAGCCCAAGGCCCCCTTTGTTGCGAGATTGGGTGGTTTAAGACAGTGCTATCATCATCTAGATTGATCTCTGATCCAAAAGTGGGGGTTTACGTTAATCTGCATATAAAAGCGTCTGTGAGTAGACAGACGTGTATTAGAATTAAAATTTGTGGAGAAACACTTTGTACATCAGATCCAGACCCTTGGGTGTTATGTTCCACCAGTTCCATCTGGAAATACTGGAGTTCATGGCCTTTGATATTAGGTAATTATTGTCTTTAATCAAAAGTCCTTGGTAGTCGGTCAGGAAACACAGGTGATGGAAACTACTGCAAATGGGTTCTAGTTTAAAGTTCAGAAGGAAAGTAAGGAGCCCAACTCTTATTACCGTTACCTTAGAGGTGGCGATTTTGGGGTTGTACGCCTTAGTGTACCTCTCAAGGGTTATGCCAAAGAGAGGGTGACATTCTTGGAACAGCCAAATACAGTTACAGTATCATCTGAAAACTACATAGTGCAGATGAGTGGCATATAATACTAAATACCTCATTATCTTTCTCTTCAAGGAGGCAAGAGGGGGTCAAGGGTGATATTTTAGAGGATTAGGCTCAGGGAGTCCCATTGGTGGAGAAATTATCTGACCAGTAATGTCACTATAATATTTGTTAGCGCCAGGACTCTGGTATGGAGTTGGTCATAAAGCGCCACTACAACACTGAGCTGTGAGGGGGAGGTGGAAGCGGACCAAGGAAGCATCAATGTACTTCCAAGAAACTCATTTGTAAGTCTCTCCATATCCTTAAGAGCCACAAAGCCATTTGTTCTATGGTAGTTAGCTGTCACGTTGCATGGAAGTTATTATAATTATCTCATAGATAACTCCCCAAAAAACTGTGCTGGGTAGGATTAAATCGAGGAGCTACCATTTAGTGATGCAATTGCCAAAGGATTTATAAATAAACCTGTGACACGCGTTGAACATGGCTAGGGGGCACCATTTGGCCAGGTTTTCAGTCCAATTTTTTTATGAATGAGTGTTGTGATTGAGCTCTAGAGTTGAGAAAACCTCGACACTCACCATTAGTGCCACAAAAAGGTTGCGGAGGATTTTGGCTATTACTGGTCCCAGAAGGTACCCCTTTAAGGGTATGCTGTTAGGACCAGCAGCTTTAAACTGCAGAGACTGAAGGAGGATTTCCATAACCTCATTATAAAAAAACTAGGCCATGAGAGCCTTCTCATCCCGTGGGTCAATGGGTGGAGCCAAAGTCCACCACAAGAAATCCTGGACATTTGATAGGACTACATTGTCAGAGAAGAGAGTCTGGAGTAGAAGTGGTAAACTCCTTCAAGATTGCATTCTTATCCGTCATTGTAGTTGTTACAATTTTCAGTGAAGTGATTTTCTGCTCTGTTGACTGGTCTTTTTACTTCTTATAGTGGAAGCAGGTGGGGCTTCCCACTGGAAAAAAGCAGAATGATTTGAAATTGGCTTCTTTCACTTCATGAAGTATTTAATTCTGAGCGGAAGGCTTCTTAAGTGACTTTCCAGTCTTCCAGACAGCTAAGAGAGGGAGAAGGCCTGAAGTTCCACTATAGTTTTTTAATTTTGGCTTTAGATCTTTTAAACTCTGATATGAGCCGTAGAAATCTGGGCTTTGGCACAGTTTATAAGCAACGCGGGTAATAACCACTTTGTTATCACCCATCTAGAGCTGAGGTCAATAAGGTGGGAGATGATGTGGTAAGGTATCTTGGATGGTCTCAGAAACTTCTCAGCTGTCAAGGAGTTGTTGGGAAGAGTGAGGAACATTGACCAAAACCTACGCAACATTTATGTATGGTGTTGAGGACAACGGTTAGTAACTTTTGATCACTTAGATTATTGTCAAAAGAAATGGTAAAGGAGACAAGGCTATCTATAAGAAGGCCTATAAGTGCCATGTCTATGCTTGACACTGACGGAAAGTACCTCCATCATACTGGATTTTGGTCATACAACTGAATTCAGACGTGGATGGTGACATTGCATCCATGAAGCCTATCAGGCGAAGGAAGTCTAGATTCAACTGGATCCAAAGAGTTCCCTTGCCACAGGAGAATAAGATTCATATTTGTGACTTGGAGTAATATTGAAACCCCAAAGAGGACCATATTGCGCAGGAGGTTAAGTTGGATGAGCTCTTCCAGGAGCCAGCTTTGATCCTGACCTACATCAATAATGTAGATGTTAGCATCAAAGAAAGAGAAGTTTTAGTTGTGAGTTTTTCCAGTGTTAGATGAACACCTAGGTGTTGTGAAAAGGAGTGGAGTTAAACCCAGGATTTAAAGTAAAGAGTTAAGCATAGTTTGCCCAGAGAAGTTGACTTAAACTGATTTTCGATGTAATTTGTTCGTGGGAAAGGATATGGGGCTCATGGATAGTTGAAATATCAGTTTTAGACAAACTGAAGTTGTGAAAAAGTTGGTCTCTCCACTTAAAATCCTAGAACCCATTCACGTTGATGTATTAAAGGTCTAAGAAGCTTTTGCGGGAACTAATGATGCTCTCCTTTGCGTTCCAGTGGGGTAGCAGCTAAACTTGCTACTGTAAGGCGGCTAGTTTTGAGTTCTTTAGATTGACTATGGGCGGCAATTCAATAAGAGCATCTGTGTCAGGGCAAAGCCTGACATGAAAGATACCCCTGATATATCAGTTCTTATTGATAGAATATATGATATATGTAATCAGCTTAAACAATTGAAGATGATAGCAAAGTCACATAGCAGATGAATAATGAGTCAGATGAGTCGATTCAAGCCTATCAAATTTAAATCAAACATCAGAACACTTGGGGCCAGGTCTTAGTAGCCCTAACTAGGCAGTTGACTACTAGTCTAAGCTTTGGTTATTTAAGACAGGAAGAGCCTAAAGAATCTAAAGCTAGATAATAATCAAGTAAACCCTAAAGCTAGTTCAATTAGTTTGAAAAGTGTATATAAGCTGAATATTTCTAAAATCATTCTTGCAGTCAATAAAGTTAAAATGCTTCTAAATACTTACTTGATTTACTTGCTTGTGATCCTTAGTAAAGTACAAGGATCTTTATTATCAAGCATATATCAATTAAACAACTCTGGAAATACAAATAATTCCTCTAAATCAATTTCACAATTACCCACTGTCACTGGTATCTTGGCCCTAACAGGGGTTGGCCTAGCTGAAGATTTACAACCTATATTAGGGCCCAACAGACCTTTATTCACAGCTAATATATATTTATATCCACATCCTTCCCTTGTTATACTGGACTCTTATCTCAGACATGGCAAGTTCACGAGTTGGTATGCCAGACTGGGTTAAAGATGTTCCAGTCCCTGAAAGTCTGGGGGGTTGGGAGGCTTTAGAGAGTGGGGGCAGAGAAGCTGGTAAGCAGTCTAGGATGCTGCTACTGTTACGTTTGAGGAAGGTCCTATGGGTTCTCAACGGCAAACTCTTTAGAGTCTTCATGAGAGAAGTAAAAGTCCATAATTACATCCCTTAACACCGCAAAGGAGCTACGCAAATTGTGGTGTGGAGTTGAATAGGACTTCTTTATGTGCCGCGTCCACTGAGAAAATTTAATTTCCAGTAAGTGTTGGTGGGCTGAACTCCATTGGAGCTTCTTTCTAATGTGATAGAGATCTGGTAAAGACTGGTAGGGGTAGTCAAGAACTGGGTGGAGTTGACTGATGAGGGGCGCCTTGTTAGCAAGCTTTGCACTTAATGAGAGAGGGTGTCAAAGCCAGGAGATTGAATGATGTGCCCAATAGGAGGAGGGTTTTAATGCGAAGGTATCACATACCAATGGTAATGCTATCAGTTTCAACTTCATTGAGTAAGGTCTCATGAGTCAGATCTTGAATGGGAACCCATTATGTAGGTTTTAGAATTGTCACTGTTGCCACGTGGGAACGTTTCTGCCCTGGTCTGGCCATAAGTGGTGGCTAAGAGGAGCTGGTTGATAGCCATGCAGCTAATATAAAGGTAAAAAAAGATATTACACCATGAATAATTGGGAAGTGCCTGGTCAAGATCAATAATGAAGATCTCAAGGCTTCCTCTAATCTCCTTTCAAGGGGCGAAATCAATATTGTGGGCCACATAGGGGGAGGGGATAAACATGCCCTTATAATGAGAATTATATGTGTGGACGTAGTAGGAGGGGACGCTAAAGTTCACTATGAATACAGAAATAATTTCTATTAAACTGCGTTGGAGAGTATGTTTAAGTGATTTAGGATCTACAGTTTTCGCCATATTAGAAAAATGTACTTTTAGATTCTCCAGGTGGGTGCATGTGTGGGATATGCAAATTGTTTCATGTAGGATAATGACCTGGTGGGTGGCGGCCTGGTATAATAGCGTCTTCAGTGAATCCCACATCAATATAGTGGTCTTCTACCAATACATGGTGTGGTGATTTTTGGTTAAACTTGCCATGATTACACAAAATACAAGAAGTAATCTTCTGTATAATATTCCATGGGGCTATGAAAGTAGTATAGAAATATCGCATAAATTAGGATTGAGTGATGTAGAATATTTTTGCGCTCTGATTTTGGCCCTTTCTTTTTTCTGTCTGCTATAAAAACCTAATGCAGGTCAAATTTTGGTAAAAAAGTCGCTAGGGGTTTTTGCTAAGCCCAAGTTCCCTGTTGGAATTTGAGCTTTAATCAGGGAAAATACCCAAGGCAGTATAACTTGGGATGAGAATAACATTATCTTAAATTAATAAAATAACCTAATCCTAATTGAAGGATCAATTTCCTTTACTTTAAAAATTCTGAAAAACTCACCAAGACAGAACTTAAACAAGTATTATGAAGATATTGTCTTAAGAGTCTTAGTTGATTAGAAAGAATTGGTTCCATAGCCCCTTTAGATATATATTTCTATGAATAAAGTGATTTTTACAAATCATACGCATATTTTTGAGTTGTCACACTGAAATTTAGCTAAATATCAAGGATATTAGGAATTAAGGACAATTTGTACCCTTAATTTTATATTTATAAAAAACCCTTCCATTTGGGTCTTTGGGTACCATGAACTTCTGCTTTAATGGTTGAACTCTTTCCTCCCATCCTAAAAATCTTCTGTTACTCACCGCCAAGTATACCCAAGTCCCGTAAACCTTAAAACCTTCTATGGACAACAGTAATTTTGCTTCAGAATCTTCTTTTAACCATAAATACCCTCGCCTCAGTGAGTGGGAGGTTAACAAAAATGTAGAAGAAGTTTCTGCCAAGTCACACAATCTGAAACTACCAGCTTCTATGGAGGTGGACCTTACCGCTCCATCTGCTAAACATTATCAGCTACAGATTTCGGACTGCTTAAGTTTTATTCAATTCCTTACTGGGGCATTTGTACCAGGTGAACATTTTAATTAAAGATGAGCTTTATCAATGCCAACTAATATTATAATATATGCTCTATTGCTGCCATTTGATCAAGTTGGAGTAAGAGGAAATTAGCAATTTTTCTTTAACTTGTCCACCCAACTCTCATCATTTAGTGCATGTAGCAGGATTCCATCACCAAGGAATACTATGGCAATTGACATAACAGACAGTAACTAATCAAATTTAGAGTCCTATAACTGACTCTGCTTTCAGTGGAGAGAATTGGAGTGCAATACCTGAAATTGACAACTCCTGAATGACATGTATCGCAACCAGATTGCTTATATGAAGAGGTGATAATATTTGTATGTTCTGAACTCTCTACCCACTTTAGTAATCTGAATATCATTATACAAAATCAGATCAGAATTTGTATCATTTAAATACAGTCTTAAATCAACTCTTACTAGGAAAAACTTGTGGGATCAAATAAATTATATTGCTAAAATTATTCAACAAACTCATGAAACACTAAAATATACCCAATTTTTGGTCCTCTGGGATGTCTGGTGATCATAGGCCTCCTAGAAGCCCTGAACTATCCAGGCCCCAAAAAAATTTCTGGGATTCCTGGACACCCTGGAATTCCTGGTGCACCTGGACACTCCTGTATTCCAGGTAGACCTAGCCCCCTAGACCTCCTGAACCTCTTGTCCCAGTAACAGTTTCGGAATTCCAGAATACAGACCCTAGCCCTTGTCACAGCAGGTGCAATTTCTATATAAGAAATTATTAAGCTTTTCTAAGGGGAGTGTTTCAAGTGGTTTGACAAGCCATCTGTATATATATATATTAATTTACATAACTATATGTCTTTAAAATAATTATATACATGGTTCAATTAATTACTTTTAATAATCTCGCCTCAAGGGCCTTAGCTCTAAATTTAGTTACTATAGTTTATTATTTTCTATTGGTAATTCCTCTGCAACATTTTCATTTATTAGTAATTATGATGATAGATTAAATTCTTAATCCACACTGGTACAACGCACTTCCTTAATTTACTGATCCCCATGCCCAATAACCTCAACTTTCATATCAACAATTATATTATTATAATCTTAATACCCTAATTTGTCCCTGAGCCATAGAAAAATGGTAATATGGTCCTATAATTACTGCAGCCATCTGCGATGTATTAATTGTAATTTGTGTATTGCTACTATTATTAAATTGTTTTAAGCCCTAGGCATTTTCTTTCAAAGCCTAAATTAGATCTCATTCCTTTATTTACCTTTATTAAGTATTTCGTAGCAGCCATAAATTTAACCAATAAGAACTCTGGAAATGAGAAGAGCATATCTAAGTGGGTTTAAAATCTGGTGGGGGATATTTTCCTAAGTAGCCTGAAAGAAGCATATCTTTAAGGAGATTATACAGTGAGCCACTCAGCTACTGAAATATTGTAGATAGTATGGTATTCTTTGTTTTTGTGATAAAATCTCTATTTTGACAATAAGGGTTTTTTTGTGAGGTTTTAATAAAGTTGCTGTCCTTAAAAAGTACATTGTATTTTTGTGTGTTAATAACCTGTGAACCTCAAATCTGACGCCCCTGCGCCAATATTAACAGGGATTGAGCTCACACAAGATGGAGTACTTTTAATTATAGAAATCTCATTATCTGCCCATAATGGTCAAATTGGAGCCTTAGCAGCATCACCTGTCTATATTCAAGAGTTGGATCAGTGAATTATCACTATCAAGAAGCGTTAATTTAAGCTTTAGAAAACAGTGTCTAGTATAAAAAAATGAGATTAGATAATTGAAACAGATCTTTGACCCAGAAAATTCCTTCATACAGCCCATGAGATAATTGACCTTGTTATTGATGAAGTGGATTAATTGCGTCATCTAGTAGATGCCATTAAATCACATAAATGTTCCTGTGACACCAAGATTCTCACAGCCTGAATGCGTACCTTCTGCATCTCTCCATGTAGAAAAACCAGCCAAATCCTCTGTGAAAAGCATCTAAGCACTTTTTTTAAAATATGTCTCAGATGCAGTTTATATTTTTACTTTTTTTACTGATACAAAAGAGCATTGATTGAGGCTATAAGTCTGGAAACCCAACCTCTTAGTTGGACCATGGGAAGTTCCATTACAGAGAAAAGAAGGGCCCTAAGGCACCTGTGGAGCCCTTGGTTCAACTGGGTGACTTGGCTATGTTGTTAATGAGCTTTGGGTAACTGCTTTATCCCCCAAAATCACCCTATTGTACCCCATTTTCTACTTTTCCCTTGTGAATAAGATTAAGGCGGTCTGTAGGGAGGTAGTACTTGCCAGAGGCTACCAGCAGGACCCCCAACCTCCTCTGGCCCCATTATGTCATCCCATGCCCCTTAGAAAATAGAAAAATTAATATTTAAGCTCATAAAAGTGTTACAAAATCAAAAAATCATTTATGTCACGTTATATTATTTTGAGACATGGGGCGCTGATACAAGTCAAGAGTTTATTCCAAAAATTTTAGTTTAGATTAATTGTAAAAATCGCCTCCTCTGAAAGCCAATTACACCAATCATACAATACAAGCAAATTTTCTCAAGTTTGGATTGGTAAGAGTATTTCTGCCACTTATCCATAAATTACGTTCTCAGAGCTTCTGCAACTTGTACATATGCTATCTGACACCCCTCAAACCCAGGCTTCTCTTCACAACCTTGACCTAGGGGGACATCTGAGAGGGCACATCAGCCAGCCCAATTCAAGCCATCCCCACAATTACTTCCCACCACAAAGTATAAGACAACCGCCCTTCCTAGGGTCAGTTATTGGTTCATTCTTTACTTTAGTTTAAATAAATTAATCAGCTTTCAACCCCTCTCCAAGGACTCTACCAGCTTAGTTTATATTTATATTCTCTCTTTGCATCCCACTAAACATGTTGCAATCTGTATTCTGGGGATGATGATCGCAGAGTGAGCACTCTGGTCTATCAATCCAGAAGCTCACCACACAGTAGTTAGAGTCATCAGAAGGTAAGCAACTGACCTGTTTCTCCAATCCGCCATACTGGATGGCCAATTCAATTTGCCAGACCAATTTGTTGACAAACCACTGGTTTGCGCGACCTGGCCAATAAAGAGCATCGCAACTCTTTGCTCAGAATGGTCATTGTCATCTGCCTGACTTGCCCTGCTGACCCACCAATAGGTCAGTGTGATCTGGATGAGATGTGCCTCCCACTATTATAATTTAAATACTTAATTTGTTGGAATTGACAGCCTATTCTTTCAACTTAGAGGAGAAACATAGTTTTCAGATCACCCAGACCATTAATCCTCAGGGAAATACACAACAGACTACTTTAATATCTTGTTCTTTCATAATAATGCCTTTCCAACTCCGCGAGGCAGTTCAAAGCACCCCAACAACCATGAGACAATTTTTAAGCCTACCTTGTATTTAAATTGGCCAATTTAATTTGATTCGTGAATCTGATCCTCTTTTTACAAATCAGCAACTTTCAATGATCTTAAGGCTTTTTGTATATATAAAACTAAACATGAAGATTTAAAATGGAATCAAAAGCATGAAACTTCAAAACTAAGAGGATTGGTCATTATACATACCTCTCCCACCCTTGGCGGTTGCCCCAGCAAGACCTGCGGCTGTCTCATTGCAGCCATTAGGTTTGCTATGGGGCCTTTGGTACGTTACTAAACTTTTACTATCCTCCTAGAAACCATTGGGCGTCCCTCCTCCATGTCATTAGGGATGCTTTGCACCTGGCATTCTGGGCTCTTCACTGGGTTGTGACAAAACCAGATTTGAAGCTCAGATTTACTTAAATTAGAAGGATCCATAATATAGGCTATCAATCATAAATAGCTTAATTACCCACATGTATTAGCTAAGTTGTCTAAGATATCACGGTCCTGCATCTAGTGAGTTTCCAAATCTGGTCTGATGCTAAAATGTGCTAATAAACGGATTTGTAGTGATTTAAACTTAGAAAATAAAAACCAAATTACATGGGGGTTAAACCTTCAAAAGGGAATAAATCAATAAGTTCAACAAAGTCTCTATATCAATGCACAAACTTTACTGGAAAGGAATAAGCTCACCTTAGACAATGCCAATGCCACTGTTTTATTCGTGTTCCAATATAGCCTTAATTTCTAGTTGCACCTCAAGAGAAGTTAAGCAAAATCTTACCTCATTGTATACATTAAAAAAGCCCTTAGAGAGGTCCCTCTCAATTTTTAAGGCTTCTAAAAAAATTTCGCTCTGCACCTAGAGCTCAATTTCACATCCTATCTAAATGCTTCCTGAAACTCATACTCAGAGAAGTACTGCAATCTATACAAGCATACTTTCAGACAGCTGAAGTTCCAAGTAAAAACTTGGCTTCCTTCAGAGATACTCCAATACCAATGAAAGGATCCCAAGTCCACGATCATCGCCATTCTGATGGTATGCAGATAAGAACCATATGGGGATTAATTTGGAAATAGATTTATAAAAAATATTTCTAGTCAAATTACTAAGCTGAATGCTGGTATTAATATTGTCCATGCTTCAAGTATGGGGCTTAAATTACTGGTGTCTTTGGGAGGGGACTGTTCCATCTATCTATCTGAGATTTGAATTTGGGTCAAACTCCAAACTCATTAGGGATATGCGCTTGATAAAGTGCAGTAACAATTGTTTCAACAGGTTCAATCCTAAAAGTTTTTCTTTGTGTGGCATCTGCCAAATTGTCATTCTCGTTTTTTCCATGATTGGGGTGTATTGGATTAAGTGATGGATCAATATACCCTCGTTGTTTACATTCAGGCTGTGCTCCCATTCTTTTGAACATGAACTTAGTACTGAGGGTTGAGAATCACTTCATTGATTTAATCCATCAGTATCTCTTTTGATAGTGACCGCCAGATTAAATTTCACTTTCTTCATTTTAAATTTTAAATTTTATTTAGGGAAGGCCGACCAGGGGATGGACACTTCTGAAAAGCAAACTAACAAAAAGAACGTTAGAAAGAGGAGAGTACCCCTAGAGAAGCAAACGCTATCTCCTGTTGCCAGAGGGAACTCCAAGAAAAGGAAGGGGGTTACGTGTATAGGGGCTTGCGCCACTATTGAGCACGTATGTAGGAAGGGGTCTGAAGCAATGAAATAAACTGGAAACTAAGATGAGACCAACTGGTGGCGACAGGGTGGTAGGTACCCAAAAATCCAAGCTTGAAAGTGGTCCACAAGGTGCGACTGGAACCAGCGTACAGCTTCCTGGAGGGTGGGAGTAGAGTCTGAGATAGCATCCAAGACAATTGTGTGGATAGTCCACATAGTGATTGCAACTACTAAGGCGCAGAGGGAAGGTAATATAGGAGAAACCAAGGACAAGGTAAAGATGTCCTTTGGCAGGCTGAAAGGCTGTGCCTGATCCTGGCGAAGGAGACGCTGAACCTCACGCCAGATCGCTTTATGAGGGGGGCACTCTTCCAGGAGGTGAACCAAAGTTTCATAATGGCCATACATGGCACAAGATGAGTGCAAAGTGTTAGAGCGCTTGGCTGTACAGTATACCCATTTCAAGCAGCACCATACATGGTATCAAATATGCGGCTGCAGAATAGAGTGGTGGGCATACTTCCAAATGGCTTTCTGGGTATTGAGGGAGTAGCAGATGTACAACATGTCCAGGTAGTCCACCCTGGCTATGATAGGGGATCTCATGGATATCTCTCCGTTCAGAATGGGTTGTCCTTATACTACCTAGGTGAACTGAGGATTAGGGCGCCCCCTCTGGGTGGTGTGCCCACTGATGCGAATTCTCTACTCAGCGCTCCACATGGAGATGAGAATTCTTTTGAAGTGGGGCGACGTCCCATGTGGGCCAGCAGCAGAAGGGTGTGAGGTAAAGTACTTTAAGAGAGAATGGAGGTGGGTAGGATTGCCGAGGACCAAGGCACATGAGAAGTTGGAGTGGGCTGCACTGAACCAGTTCTGGGCTGTAACCTTTGGGTTGGTGACTGCAGCGATCCAGGTGCCAAGAATTTTGGCGGCATGGACCTTGTAGTTGAGCAGGCCCATGCCACCACTATGGCGAGGGCCAAACATGACATCCAGGCGCTCTGGCGGTGATCTGCCTAACCAAAGCACCCTTGCAGAGGGGCGCATAATGACTTGAAAAACAAGGGTAAAAAGCGATGGCGTGGGCCCCAAACCAAACTTTAGAAAGGAGCATAGAGTTGTCTAACACTACCTTGCCTATAAGGGAGGTCTGGCGGGCTTTGAGGGAAGCTATGCGTTTCATAAAGTTGTCTAGGATATGATACTCCATCACCGTTGAGGCATATCCTCCAGCCTCCAGCCTCACCCCCAAATGGCAAACTGGACCAGCGGTGGAGATTGGCACAAAGGGGAGCACAAGCGGGGCGGTGTGGGGTAAGCAGGGCAAGCGATCCCATGAGCAAGTTGTTGAAGCAGGTAGAAAACGGGGCGCTGGGGACCAGCGGGCTTGATACCAACCAAGGAGAACAATTTCGGTTTTGGAGGCGTTAAGTGCAGCATTACTTACCCTGGAGTAAACCTGGGTAGTAGCTAAAAGCGTGCGTGTATCATGGTTGTTAGACACCCCAACCACACAATCGTCAGCAAATGCCAATATCTTGACTGGTGATTGAACTTGCGCATGGACATCAGTAAGGCTGGCATTTACATTGCGAAGAAGTGGGTCAAGGCTGAAGTTATACAAGAGTGGGCTTAGAGGGTCCCCTTGGCGTAGGCCCCTTTGAGTGCTAACTACATCCGTGAGTAAGCCAGGGCCACGCACAGTCATTGTGGCAGATTCCGTGAGCAACATCACCCAATCAATGAAGCTAAAGGGGAGGTGGAACTTGTAAAAGCAGGCTTTGAGTTAATCCCAGTTGTCTCTATCATAAGCCTTCTGCTGGTCTAAAAAAACAAGTGCTCCAGAAGCTATGGATTGACAGACGTTGGCCACTGTGTGTATGTTATCCCATATAGACTGTTTGGGAATGAAACCAAATTGCTCAGAGGAAATGAGATCAGAGGCAACTACCCCTAGACAGTTTGCCATGATTTATGTAAAAAGTGTAGTGTTTGTGTTAGTAAGTGAAATGGGGCGCCAGTTGGCCAATTCCAGCTTATCCCATTTCTTGTACAATGCTATCATGAAAGCCTCTTGTCCTCCATGGAGGAAGCGCGTCTCCATAAGGCATTGGTTCATTGAGGCAAGCAGCAAGAAGGAAAAAAATTGAAAAAATTGTTGTAGAACTCATAAGAAATCATATCTGGACCTGGGCTTTTTCTGTACAGTGCACCACAAATGGAAGACCAGAGTCATCTCGAGAAATCAAATTCATCAACTCTGGATAAAGGAAACTGGTGTGGATATGTGCACTATCAAGAAAATTGTCCACTTTACCCAGCTGAACTGGATTGGAGAAATATAATTCAGAGTAATAATTTTGTACTTTGATTGCCACTTCAGCCAGAGTATATGTGATGGAGTGGTCTGGCCTCTGCACCTGTGTGCAAGCCAAGCTCTGGCACAGTGCGAAGAATTTTCAAAAAAATAAGCATAGCGCATGTTGCCCGCTGTTATATGCTTTGCTTTATACTGAACACAAACCCAATGAATTGTGTTGTCTTACCAGTGAGTTGAGGAGAGCGGACACTTCTGCACACTTACAACCCCAAGCAAGGCTGTAGCCTGCTGCTGAGACATTGGATTCCAGATGGTCCACTTCTGCCAGCATGCGTAAAATGACTGCTGAGGCAGCCCAAGAGTGACGTGATGAGATGTGGCAAGCCTGGCAGATGATTTTCGCTTTGAAGGTTGACCAGGTAAAAAGTGGGTCTGCACATGACGGTGTGGTAAACTCTAGAGCTGAGGTCTTGGTGTCCACCCACGAGGAAAACTAGGAAGTGTGATCTCAGCTGGGCATAGTTTGCACCACTTTGGCACCTGTGCCGCTAGATTGGATAAATAGAAGGAAACCAATACCATCCTGGGGTCAGATAAATCGATTCTTGTCATTGTAAAGTCTATACTTGGGATTGAAACTTCAATGGTGCAAGAATAAGGTCAATGAGGGACATAGACCTCAGCTGGCTGTTGTGCACATGGGGGCAAGACAGGTTTGGGAGTAGCAGTGCATGATGTGGCAGAGTATCAAACAACCCCAGGGTGGTATTTATAACGTGAAGATCTACGTGTCCCTGCAGGGGTGTAGGCAACGATGGCCAGCAGTCTGTGGCTGGGTTTGTCCAGCAGTTCATGTTGCCAACAACAAATGGGTTGGGGGGTAGTGGAAGGGAACTGATGGCCGAGAAGAACTCCCAATGACTCATGCACAGGTTGAGGCTAAATGTTAACAACAGAATGCACTTGTCATCCCATGAAAAGGTGACAACAAGAACATGGCCGTCAAGGTACAATGTTGAAATAAATTTAAAATTATGGGTCACTTGAATAAGCACCCCACAGTGCAGTGACCAAAAGGAAAGGGAAGGAAGGAGCATGGTTGCCCATATGTCCTCTGCACCGCGTATACAGTGGGTTTTCTGAATGGCCAGGATGTCCATGGGTAAATTATTTTTTAAAAAACTCAGTTTATTAGTCTGGGACGGTGAGGCCTTGAGTCCAGCAATGTTCAACGTCCATATAGTAAAGGCTCCCCCCATTGCACCTTAGGTGCGAGGGGAAGGGCACAGGTGCCCTTCAGCCTTCTCTTTTTCAGCATGTCGCTGTGTGGCAGCATGGTTATTCTGTGCTATGGAGTAAGGTTCGTTATAGGTAGCTTTAGCGGTGGGGTTGACGTTGGCTTTTGCCTTCAGTTTATTTCCCCCTTGAATAGTTTTGTTTTTTGTGTAGTGTGCACTTGTGGTGCACCATCACCTGTTGACGAAATTTCAGAAGGTAGATTTGTGAGTGACTCAGTTTCATTTGAGGCTTGGTGGCATTGGGCGGGTGAATCCAACTCACTCATTGGGTAGTCAGCTTTGGTGGCCCAATCTGATTGGTGGAGGTATTTTCGAGCTGCTTCTGCAGCAAATGATTTGATGTCCTCCTGGGTCTGGGTGAGCGGAATCACTGATGCAGTCATGGCTGCCGCCTTGTGGGCCTGCTTGGCCTTCTTATTCTCCTGTGGTGACACAGGTTTCACTTGAATGTAGCACCTAGGCGCGCCCCACAGTAAGGCTGCGTTGGTGTCTAATGCTGGTTCATAGTAGGCATCTGCACCGCACATTGCTTCTGGGATTAAATTGGTTTGCTTAATGCCCTTCTTGGTGGGGCAGGTATGAGCCTTGTGGCTAAAAGCATGACAGAAGGTGCATATAGGAGGCGCGCTATCCACAGTGACCCAGATTGGGTTGGATTCTTGCCCATCAATTTTCACAAAAGTGGAATGAGGGATTTGGGTCAAATCTTCTACTACCCCCGTGGACGGGATGAGAACAGCAATAGATTTGCCCGTGCACAGGTCCAGCATGAGCACAAAGTGCTGCAATTTGAAGGATTGGGTTTCCCCATAAATGGTGACCTAGCCTTCAGGTGGTGCTACATTACAGTGCGCTTAACTATAGTAGGTAGGAAGTCAAAGGTAACGAAGATTTGGTTGGATCTAGTCCAGAGAGTGTGCTTCATTTCAAATATCCATTGACCATCCGGAGGTCCATCACCACCCGCACTTTTGCAGCTTTGTCTGCCGCATTTTTGTTTTCAAATCCAAGATCCAGCCAACTGCGAGGCATGGAGTGTGGTGGACATACACTGCATTCAGGAAATGTGTGTATATATTTCCACAAAACTTCTCCCAAAGCGCTGTTTGTTGTATATCCAGGAAGACACGCACCCCATGTTCCACCAACAATAGTGGTTGGGAGTGTGGCGTGTTGATGAACTGGTTGCAGCACGCTTGCCAGGACAAAATTTCAGGGGAAATGGTAATCGCCAAATTTTTGCTATTTACTTTATCTATGCTGCCAGTTTCACCATGGCGTTTATGAAACTTGGTTGATGTGGGGCCTGCACCTGTGCCCTTAACTTTTCTCGCCCAACTGCTACCCAACATTGGGTGCACACTAATCTTTTCAACGAGATTATCAAACTTACCTAGACTTGAATTTAATATGTTGCAAAAGTGTTTGCAACAAGATAGAACAGGCTTACAGTTCATTTTCTTCATAATCACAACAGATTAAGTTTAGAGTTTAATCGTTCTTCTCATTTGTTAATTTGGATATTCATACTTCTTAAGATGAGCATCATGTGAAACTTGTAAGGTAGAACTCCCAAGAGTTCCTGCAATGAGAGAGGCAATATATGACATAACCAATCTGATGTCCATGATCATAACTCATATAAATGACTGTGGGCCCTCAATTTTTGGGGTGGTTCCTTTGGGACAGCCAGAATAGTTGAAAATTATAAAATTTTTTAAATTAATTTTGCCAAAATTAGAGGTTTATAAGGATATGACATAATAACCCAGCACTATACCATCAACAGAGCACTGGTTTTTATAGTTGAAGGGAATTTAGGGAGGGGACTGTGGAATATTTCTCACAACAGGATGCGTGATTCTTCTCATAAACGTTGGGACTTTTGCGTCATGACTTGGATTGCAAAATGCAGGTGCCTTGATTTACAGTTCCTGTTGCCAAATTATCATTTCAGGTGGGGTTCCAGCATGTCAGCGTCTCTGTCAATATTCCAAGCAACATTTTCTTATCCTTTGAGGGGTCTTTGCCAGATTGATTTCTAGGTGGCGCTCCTGTTGAGACTTCAGACTTGATCCACCCAATCATGCTAGGATTTTGTCACAGATTTTTCCAATTTTCATGGCATAAACTTCGGCCAAATTGAACATTTTGGCAAAACATTCCCTCCCAGTTTTTGAATTGTTGTAAAATTGAGACGTGGGGCCACAGCAGAAACCCAACGCTTGTCAAGGTTTTGCCCTAAATAGCTTATTAATTCTAATGGAAAGGCTCCTGAATGTTCCACCTTATATGATCAAAAGGGGTGAATTAACTTATCCAATTTTATAGGTGCAACAGGGATTTTTACATGTACCATTCACACTGTGTATAGTTTTCCGTCATCCTCAGAATAACGCAGCAAAAGAAAAGGTAGTTTAGGGTAAGAGATCTCTATGCTGTTGGAACCTGAGCGCCTCAATCTACCAGTTCTATGCCTAGTACTTCCAGCAGTTAAATATTACTTGCCCCTTTGAAGTCAACGAGCCCACTTCTATTCAAGACAATTAAAACTTAATCTACCTTATTACTGTACAATTACCTAAACAAAATATTGCAGTCAGCTCCTCTACCAAAAATTTAGGACCTAATTAGCCAAGCTTTCAAGCAAGTTGAAACACCAAGTTTAGCCTAAACAAAAACCTTACCTAACCTCACTTCACCTTCCTTATAACTTCCTTTAACAGTTAAAAACCAGTTTGTTTCATATGTTGTATAAGTAGAAGTTTAGTCCAGAAAGTTAAATTCTTGGCCATGGAAGAAACTAATTCTTCAGTTAACATTCTATTCTCCCACCTCATGAAAATTATAATGGCTCTTGATTTAATACATGAGGCTGAATATGGAACGTGTGAGCTTAGACAGCTAAAGCTATTGAACCTTATTCAGCCTTGCCTCCAGGTTAGGAAGTTTATAATCCTGCTTCTGATATAGCCTTATAAACAGTAGCTATTTCTACTCATTAGAGTCCAACTAATGAATAATTTATAGTTTTATAATCAACATTAAGAAACGATATTCTCTCTTCTGGAATATTACATACCACAACTATTCAATATTCCATCTAAAAGCAAGTAGGCATCCAAGAAACGTTCATGTCTCATTTTTGTATCCTACCTCCATCTTTTGACATAGTACTAGATTTAAGGCCAAAAACTAAACCTTTACATGACACTGCTTATGATAATGATGAAATTTTGTTCTTTGCCCCATTCTTTTACTATACCTCCATGCTCTCAAGTTGTGGTGGACTCTTGATCTCAAATTCATAAATCTATAACTTTGTTCTAAAGTTATATGGACAAACCATATTTTCTAAAAAGGAAGCTTTGACCTGTCCTGGGATTTTAGCCCCTAGATATTAAAAGTCTATTTTTATTTTTATTGGGTAATCTAGCTGATAAGACCCTTCAAATAACACAACATGCTGTCATTGCCCATATCAAACCATATCCATCGACAAAAAAGGAACATAAACTATATTGGCATTCTACAAAACTTGGGTATTGACCCGCCTACTACAATTTACCATAGTCAAAATTAAAATTAAAGACACCCTACTTCATATTAATATCAAAATGTCAAAGCCCTATTAAAAGAATAAAATGATATTTTTTAAAGACACCTTGCAACAATTGAAAAACTTCTGGAATCATCCATTGAGTGGAAACTAGAAATTATATTCTTTTCAAAGCTTGTTTTTATTAGAAGTCCAGCGTATAGGAAGCCTAAGCGGTTTTTAAACTGAAATAACTATTAAAGATCAGACTAAACATACCATAGAAAAGCCCTTAAGCTTCCCCTCTGCTATAAATAGCAAAAAGGATGTAAGCATTGGGTCATAAAGGTCTATTGACACCTAAATTCCAACAATCAAAAGAATAGTTATACACTTCCTTTTGTAGATTACCATCTACATCTGATGCTATTGTCAGGACGAGGGGAGATATTCCAACTGTCCAATTAAGTTCAGGGCAACCAAAGCCTCAATTAAAGGATACTAAAAGGTGTAATTTAATAAAAATCTTCAATAAAGGAAAAACTCCTTGAGTGGAATAGTCTAGTTTTTTCTTCACTATAGAGATAGTGGCAGGCCAAAAGTAAACAGCAAAATATTTTCTTCATTATAATAAATTGTGGCAAGCAAAGATAAGGTGCCAAAAGCTAATGTTGATCTAGGAAAAAGGTATTTCTTCTACATAAATCCACACATTGTTTATAGTACTTTTAGATTATTTTTGAGAATATGGAAAGAATTTAGCATAAATGAGAGATAATTTGATTATTAGGTGAAGATTAGCAATTGAATACCTCACTTAGTAAAACTCTCAGTATTGAGTGCTGCAACATAAATAATGATTATGATTATATATTATCTTTAGAATAAATTAACAATAGTTCTGGAACTCAGAAGTTATCAGGATTAATACCCAGTTGTCATAAAATGACTATTTCTTCTGGAAGTATTCGAAGGAATCAAGCTCTAGTACTTTATAAAGAAGTTATCAAGAGCATCTAAGACAAGATCCGCACCAATTTGTTATTTGGGCGTTTATCAACATTATGGTTAGTCCTCTAAAATAAAACTCAATCACATTTAGATTGGGCTTGGACTTTGGCATCAGGAGGTTTTGATAAATGATAATTGGGGATTATTACTGACAATAGTTTTGACCAAACCTTAAAATCAGGTTTAAAATTCATTATCTGATTTACTCAAATTTTTCAATTTGAGCCAGTATCCTGACAACATCCCCTTCTAGACCTTATCATAGGAGTCTAAAAGGATGGAGATATTGGCTATGCACTTATTTTATGCCAATACTCTGTATAACCACCAACTTGACTTGATAAGCAACAGCCTTAACCTGGTTATTTAATAAAATAGGGTTTGAATGGTTTGATGCTAGTTTCTTAGTTAGGCTAGTCCTAAGGTTAAAATCAAGCGGGATAGTCCTATAAAACTGTTGACTATAAAGTTTGCTTAATTCTACAATTGTCTGTTTTATGTGGATAATTCATCAGTTTAGTTAGTCTAGGGGTTTTAATGGATGGTTTCATTTAAAATTGATTTCGCTGCTATATATAAGATTCAAGCCGTTGTAATCTAAATTTGAATCATCTGGATCTTCTTGCTTTTCAATGCTAACCTAATTTCATGCAATGAGCCTTCATAGATCAAATTTTGAGGAAATTCTATTGATTCAGACGAGATTTGTATAATAATATTGGAGTAAATCAGCTGATCATATAAAAATTTATCACGTCCTTCCAATTGGTTAGATTAGGTGTGTTTGTTTAAAAAACATCAGCTAACATCCCAGGCAAGAGTTGGTTTAAAGAAAGATGGGATTTGGCAAAAGCATTCATTTTGGGTGCCAAATTGGATGGGTTAACTTTCAATGTGATTTAGCACCAAAAATCTTAATTTAAAACCCTCAGTTTCTCATTATAATTTATTAGATAAATTAAATTGGTCCGTTGGCTAATTTTGCTAGCCAATTTCAAGCATCCTTGGGTTGAGGCAGGTTAGCCATTAGTTGAGTTACTGTCAATGTTGGAATTAGGTGGTTTGGCTTTTAACTTGAGGCCGTTATGAATTTCATAAGCTAAAACTTCAGAATATTGTTTCAAATTGACCCAATAATTGACTGGACCTACTGTTTTGAATTTTCAAAATGGTGTTTTAGCCTTTTAAGTCAGTTTGAAGGCTAAGATCCCCACAATCCAATCTATTTTCAAGTGATGTTATCATAGACTAGTTTTTGATAGTACCATTGTTTCAGCTTAATGATGTGAATTACCATCATTATTAAGTGATTGGAAAATTGGCATTTCATCACAAATTTTGCTAAGTCCACTAATTTTGTTTTAATTTAAATAACTTTTTTATTTTTAGATTTAAAATGTCTGGATACTTAGAATCCACAATATCCAATCTATCTCCAGGTGATGTATCATTATAGGTTAGATTTTGGTAGGGAACTGTCATGAAATGTGCTGATAATTATAGTAAGACCAGCCTTAAACTCTGGATGAAAAACACCTCAAACCCCAAGACAGAATACCTGAGGTAAAGCCATCCATATTGATGCATGGAAAATGAGAAAAATAGCTGTGAGGACTACCCAGGGATATCCATTATAAGGAATCATCGTCACTAAATATTTAATGGGATTATAAATCTTTACAAATAAATTGAGATGTTTTTTTGAATTTTTTATTGAAACTAAATAATAGGAAGAAAGAATTAATAAAGCAACAGTGGAACCTGGCGAGTTCCACTGCATTATAAGCTCACCAACAAAGATGGGGAACTTTCCAGTGACATTCACCATAAGGAATAATTTTGTAATTTTTATTAAGCCAAATTCACATTCCAAAAACTAAGACACTGAAACTCTCATGTACTGGCCAGCTAACTTATGCTTAAACTTTGTCACCAACTTTCCTCTCTGTCACAATTTTGCTTGGCAGATCAGCATCACTTCATTGGCGGGTGACTAGGGGTGCCTGTGGCCAGGCCACATATGGCTGGTCCCACTGAGTTGGGAAGGAGTTGGGTGCACCCATACCTATTAGGGACGGGCTTGAAATTTCTGGGGATGACGAGTCACTGTGAATAGGAAATCCCATGCTAAGACTGATTTACTCAATTTCCTCTTTGTGGAAAACATCTAACTACTTCATCAGAATTTTAACTGTTTAAACTTCTTAAGGGGTAATTGCTGTCACCCCACTGCTGGCGGAGAGCCATGGCTGCCGCTAATTCCCCATAAACACCCTGTATCCATCATGCCAACTCATGGGTGGTTAGCATGAGGGAAAATGATGCAACCTTTAAGTAATATTCTGTTGCCTACCTCTCATCTACCACGTGAGTTAAATTTCCAGGGTGATGAGGGGGACCGCCGCCAACTTTTTCCTTTTAACAATATGGGAATAGCTTTAATTCAGCCACTGGGTTGCTCCCCTAAACCTAAAAAACCCTACCCTTGTTGGGATGGGGAAGCCCCCCACTGGGAACTTTGGACAATGCAATAATTTTGTGCTCTTTTGGGAGCTTGATTTCCAAGATGAAGGCAACCTACAGGGGGAAGGAAGCCTCTGGGTGGGCCACATGGAAGGCTTCTACTAACGTGTGGGAGTTTGTGCAATAATGAGCACTAACCCAGCTATTTACATACCAGGAAAACCCTTCCATGCTACCAGATACTGGATTGAGCGCCACAAGTGACGAGATGCCAAAATAGCATCCACCTTTGATTCTGCTGAGACTTTGATCACCACCAGCTCAGAATACATTGGAGCCATACTTTTAAATGGCAATAGATGGAAATCGTGGCAAACTGTGTTCTGTTTCCAGTGAGCAGTGAGTGACAACCGTAAAAAGTGCCATTACCCAAATCCTCCACCACCTCATGTGGACCTGACCATTTGTTCACAAAATTCTGTGAGGGAACCTTTATATGCTGGTGTTGGGAATCAAGCATGATCTTTAAATCCACCATGATCTCATGAGTGAAAAGGCTTTTATGAACCATTAACCTCTTGTAATCGCTAATAGCCTTGGTCAGATGCTACTGGAACAGGAATTGAGTGCACTAGTTATGCTGTGCATGGACCACCACTTTAGAGACCTCAGGCTGAAGGCATGTCCCAGGGGAAAATCAAGGGCTATATCCAATGTGGACTCATAAAGCGAAAACCCCATGGAAGCATGGGAGGCAACAACGTAAGCAAACTGTGCCAACGGTAGGTCATCCGTCCAAGTATCCTGTGCGGCAGTGGTGTAACATTGGAGATACTGTTTGAGGACCTGGTTGACCCGCTCTATTTGACCATCAATTGGGGGTGTACGCAGTACAGCAGCATGGCTGAATTTTCATGATGGCCAGAAGGGCTTTCCAGAAGCACGTTGTAAATGGCAGACCCCTGTCACACACAATCTCCTGCAGCAACCTGAACATTGAAAATACATGCACCACAAAGAGGTGAGTGGTATCCTCAGAGGTAATATAAGATGAGAAGGGAATATAAAAAGTAAATTTAGTAAAACAGTTGACAATGACCATAATCACAATATAATTATTAGAGATAGGAAGTTCAACAATGAAATCAACTATAACTAAGTCCAAGAGCTCACCTTGCTAAAAGGGTGGAGTAGGATGTTCTGTTCAGAGTGGTAGATTTCACCTGTGCACATGTGACGCAACTAGCAATCCAAGCTAGATGTCCTTTAAGATCCCTGGCTAGTTGTAAATCTGCTTCATCAGGTTAAGGCATTTCTTAATGCCTGGATGTCCCAGTACCGGAGGGTTATGATGAGCCCAGATTACATTAACATGGCTTTATGCGACACCCACAGTCATGACTGAACTGAATCCCCCTTCACCAACGAATAATAGGACTTCTTATGCATTGGCAGCGCCAGCTGGTCCAACAACTCCAGGACCTCCATGCAGGATGCCTGACCCACTAATACACTAGAGACCAGAGGTGCTTCTGAGGCCCAATCTGTTGCTAAAATGGTAGGAGGAGAAATGGCAAGAATTTGGGTCATCAGAATCACCATAGTTAACTTTTGCTCATCTCCTTCCGGTGGGCTCACTACAGGGTTGTGACTCAAAAAGTTGTGGAGAATATCAAATGCAGCTTTTTAAACTCATATATAATATTTAAGCTACAGATGTCATGATAAGTCAGAGCCTAATAGTTCCAGCTTCTGTTTCTTCCAGAAATACATAAGGGTCCGATGATCTGTCCTCACAGTCACCTCATACTGTGCTCCCTGGAGAAGGTACTGCCAATGGGCAAGGGACCAGGATATAGCATCCAACTCCTTATCATAGATGGCTTAGGGCTGTTTTAGAGAAGTGAACTTGGAGAAAAATATGCCATCAAGTACTCCAAACCATTGTGCTCTTGTAGTAATACTGCCCCCAATGCAGTGGACAAGGCATTGCATGCTACAATAAATGGTTAGGCGGGATTCGCATGTCTGAAAACAGGAGGCGCCATAAAAACTTTCTTGATGGAAGTAAACGCCTTCTGGCACTCCTTCGACCAGTTGAACAGAACAATTTTACAGTCAGGATTTAAGAAGTGCGACCAACTGCAAGAGGGTTGGAGAGGTTTTTTTTCAAAAAAAATATTGTACCCAAAAAGCTCCACAGCTTCTTTTTAGGTTATGGGAGTGGGCCACTCAAGTATTTCCTTGAGCTTACTGGGAGAATGGCATACCCATCCTTCAGGACCATGTTACCAAGGAAGGTAACCTCATCCTTGTAAACTCGCACTTGGAGGAATTCACATAAAGGTTGGCCTTTTGCAACACTGTTAACAACGCCTCCATGTACTTCTCATGCTGCTCAGGGATGGGGTAATGCACAAGAATATCATCAATATATGCCACTGCACAGGTGAACTGAAAGTCACTCAGCCCATCACTGATCATCTGCTGGAATGTGGCCAGAGCGTTTTAAACCAAAAGAAATTATGTGGAAGTGGAAAATTCCTCCTCTGGTAAGAATCTCTGTAATCCACTTCCGCCCCTCCACCACCCAAATCTGGTTGAATGCATTCACAAGATCAAGCTTCAAAAAACCTAGGATTTTGCAATTTCCTGGCTAATAATATGCTCAAGGGGAACGGTGTAAGGATTGTGGATGGTAATGTTGTAAAGTTGCCCATAGTCCACGCATGGCCAAAAAAGGTGACATCACCCTTCTGAGTAAAAATCATGGGAGATGTGATTAAAAAGTCTTCTTAAATCCATCCTTTTCCAAGCATGACATCCAACCACACCTTCAGGGCCTTTTCCTCTGCTCTGTATAAGGGATTAGGGGACAGTTAATGTTGACTACATTCACTGACAAGTGGGATGCTAAATAATACTTGGAGTTGTTGGGAAGACGGTTAGCATTAACCATGTCAAAGATGTCCTTAAATTGGGCCAAGATAGGGGGAAATCCTGCAGCACTATGAGGGATAAGGGCACAGAGATTGATCACATTGCTCCCACAGGAGAGAAAGTTGTAATCAGCGGCATCTCATTCATAAAGTGGGAATTCATAAATGACAACAGGTTGGTCTCCAGGTCAACACAAACCTGTTGCTGCAGCCACCAACCAACCCTCAGAATAACGGGAAATAAGAATATGGCACCACTAAACTAAATGGTCACAGAAGCCAAACCAATGTACCAAAAATGATATCAGCCGCCACACCAGGTAGTTATTCATTGAGGCTGATGATGCACTCAAAAAGCTGAGGAACCAACGTTAGGTTGAGATCCAGCCCCTGTACAACCTGAAAACTCATAAAGTCCCAGTCAGCTCCTGAGTTGACAAGAGTTCTCAATGGAAGCCACGTGAACTCCCAACTGAACCTTGACTTGCAACAAAAAGTAAGCCTGATCTTGTTTCTTTGACATAGTATATGACTCACTCAGTAGTGTTTGGATATCATCCAAACCCTCCCCCAGTTGTTCACGGGAACTGAGGTCATGTATATAACCATCTGAACAAACCCAAATTTTCACCCTTCTCTGAGGACAACTAAAGCTCAAGTGGATTCAAATATATCAGCTTCCCTGAAATGTCAGCACGGACCACTAGAATATAACTATCAGCACCCCTAATAGTGGAGGGAGGAGGCACATCAGCAACCCTAGAAACAAACATCACCCCAACGCTTGCAACCATGTTTGCCTGCTTCTCTTAGAAATGAGGAAACCCCAGGTCATCCTCTACTTGACCTGAGATAACCCTAAAGATGTTTTAACTAAAGAAAATATCTGAATTCTGACATAAAAACGCAATCCGCTGAATGGGACAACCTTGAAGCGTACCTGTTTATAGCTAACAAGAGATCTTTTTGTTCAAACAACTGAACCAACGTAGCACCCCAGCCATAGGGAAAGATGGAGAAGGATTAAAATGGGGTCGCTCTATTATGTCATTATAACGTTCAAGGTCCTACCTGACCTCCATATGGTCCTTACCTTTAAGGCTACTAACAAGAATATGGAGAAAGAGTTCCCAAGTTCAGCCATGAGTTTTAATCAGGTTTTAGACTGTTCCGGTTGGAAATACAATATGAATAATTTTATTAAATCATTTAATACCAGTAGTTGGAATCTGGTAGACGCTCACACCTGTAACTACAAGCTAAGGTGGGGTAAAAATGTTATATCAAGTTTGAAACCTGTTCTGGCTAGGACAGCCATAATTTCCTTTATCCCCTATTATCATTATTTAATTAATGATATGAAGTTAAAAAAAGATTTGAGTGGTTGTCATGCAGGCCGTTCCTGCTACAGCTGAATCTTTTTAAAAGAAAAAGTAGTCAGAATTTGGAGTTTATATCACACAAGCAGGTCAAAGGTCAGGATTTTACAAGTTTGAAACCGCGTTTGTACTAATTAGAGCACAGTTTGAACAAAGGCGTTTTTTAATTTTTAGGTTTTTGAAACTATGAGAGTGACTAGCATTCTCCAGCACATATAATACATGAAAACACGTTAGATTCTCTAACTTCATTTTCTCAGTCCTGAAAATGAATAAATTATAGTTTAACCATCTTGTACTAAAAAAATAAATTATAGTTTAATATTTATTTTTGTTTGAATCTTATTGTATGACAGGATCCAACACTATGAGAATAGTGAGTTGGCGCAGGCTTTAGCTTCTCTCTATTCCTTGTCAACAGGAAAATTCACTATTATCAACAAGCATTTTGGCCATTATCTTACCTAGATTCATAATTGATCGCAGCCTTAATGCACAAAACAGAAAATTACTCACTTGTATAGTTTTAGCTATAATGACTCTAACCTAGCTTCTTTTGCTAAAATATCTGCTGCATACTTGAGAAAACTTGTTCATCACAGTCATGGAGCATGCTGGTAATTATGATAAGAGTGGACTAGAACTCTGGATGGATAAAAACCCTATACCCAAGCCAGAATACCTAAGATACAGCCATCCATTTTAATGAATGGAAAATTAGAAAAGCAGATGTGAAGACTACTCAGGTATTTCCATAATTAGAAATCATCACCACTAAGTTTTTAATGGGACTGTAAACTTCAAAAATAAATTTAGATATTTTTTAAATTTTTATATTAAAATTAAATGACAGGAAGGGAGAATTAAGACCAACATCAGAACCTGACAGGTTTCGCCACCTTATAAGCTCACCAACAAAAATGGGATTCTGAGCAATGACATTCACCATTAAAAAATATTTTTGAAATTTTAATTAAGCCAAATTCACATTCCAAAGATCTGACGCTGAAACTCTCATGGATTGGCCAGCTGATTTATGCTCAGACCTTGCCAAAATCTTCCCCTTATGTCACAATTCTGCTTGGAAGATCAGCGTCACTTCATTGGCATGTAACTATGGGTGCCCATGGCCAGGCCACATATGGCTGGTCTCACTGAGTCAGGAAGGAGTTGAATGCTCCCATACTTATCAAGGACGGGCTTATAATTGCCAGGATGATGAGTCATAGCGGATGGGAAAACCCACACCCAAAACTGATTTACCCAATTTACTCTAAGTGGAACCCAATTTAACTACCTCAGCGTAATTCAAACTGCCTGAAACCTTTTTTGGTGAAATTGCTGTCACCCTTCTTCTGGCGGAGAGCCCTGGCTTCCACTACTTCTTCAAACACACCCTGTATCCATCATACCTACTCATGGGTGGTTATCATTAGGAGAAAACGACGTGACCTTCAAGGGATATGCCATCACCCACCTCTCATTCACAACATGCGCTAAATCGCCTAAGGTGAAGAGGGGGATGGCTGCTGGCTTCTTTCCTTTGTTGGTCCAAAAAGGGGCTGAGCTCCTGATTCAGCCGCAGGTGTTGATTTTCCAGACTTACAGAAACCAACAATTTAGCATGAATTTTGGAATTGACATTGTAGAATGTTGGTTAGGCAGATTGGGGATCTTTATCAACACTTTTTGGTTAGATCAGTTAAGTTTCCAAGCCCCAAGATTGAGGCATATTGGCATTTTAGGTCATTGTTGTCCAGCCTAATGTTGTGTGGCGATCCCTTTTAATTAAATTGAGAGGTTTCCCCATCTCTGCCTGGGTTTTTATCTCAGTTAGATAAATTTTATTAGCTTGATCCTCATCACCAAAAGGGGTTACTGTGATTTGATTCTTAATCAAAGTCTTATAAGCAAGGGTAACCTTAGAAACAAATTCATGATAAAGCAAAAGGGTATTAAAGTACACTTTGACCTCAAGGGCACTTATCTCAGCTAACCTGAGTAAATTTTTGTGGATTTTGGGAGCATAAGCTGAAGAAAATGATTATGACACAAGGGCTTTTGGTTAAGCTGTTCTACTGTTTTGTAAATACAGTGAGGAGCATCAGCAAAGGGATGAGAGATGATTGCATAAGCATTGGAAGGTTTTATTGGACCTGCCTCAGTTGCTCTTTGCAATAATCAGTGGCATTATATATCGCTCAAATGGCGTCTAATATTGTTTGACTGACAGAACTAAATCATTAATTTCTGAAATCCAAGTTATATGGCATCAATAATTGCCTCATTAGTAGACTCTCTAATTAACTCCTCAGAAACTGATAAGCAAGTGCCCAGCCAAGGGGGTCTATCTGAGGAGGCAAAGTCTTTCCAAGTCATAGACAATTAAGTTAAAATTATAAGTAATTTGATCTATCAGCTCCTGATACTTGAGAGAATAATTAATTTCTTCCGTGTTAGTTATTTGTCCTAGGAGAGAGTATTAAGATCTATGTGCAGCTTAGAAAAGGACCTGGTAGCAAATACCAGTGTTGTTTAAAGATAGCTGGAGACTTGAAGTGACCTGGTAGGGGAGCACCAATTTTTTCAGGATGAAGGGGTTATAATCCAACATTCCCTATGAAGTTCAGGGCAACCGAAGCCCCAGAAGAAGGATACTAAAAGGTATACTTACTAAAGTCCTTACTCAAGGGATAAACTTTATTGAATGGCGTATCCTAATTATTGGGTTTCCGCCAGATGCGCTCACAGGTGATAACGCTGGGAGCCCAATAAGAGGCTGACTGCATGGAGCTAGGGTTAGCTGAGAGGACAGAGGCAGCTCTGGGTGCAACTATGGACAAGACTTCAAAATTAGAATAAATTAAACTTAATTAAGAATAAGGTAAAATTATATCCTATTGATGAGAGTATTTTAAACTAACATGCAAACGTTTTTATAGGGTCATGGGGACATGGTGCCTCAAGGATTGTCTCGGACCTATCCATGTAGGATCTCTCCTGGCCTTCTGGATTGCCCCTTGTTTTAAAGCTTACTTGAATCTCACCGCCCTCGTGAACAGATCAATGGATATCCCAGTTTGCATTACTCAAAGAAATTGGGATCTAATGTTTTCCTGAATTTGGAGTAATTTATATAAAGCTCCAAATTCAGTATATTTGCTAATAATATAGATTTGAAACCTATTCTCAAACTTATTAAGCCATTTGGGATTTATGATCCTCTGAATGGAGGTATTAATACTTACCCTGGACAATGCTTTCACCTAACCTAGGGAAAATCCTGACACTAGTTATTTTTTCACTGTAATGATAGTGGCAGGCCAGAGCTAGACGGCAAAAGTTTTCTTCACTATAGAATAGTGATCATCCAAAAATAAGATGGCAGAAAAGATTTTTGATCTAAAAATATTTTTTTAGATAAAACCTCACACTCTTTATAGTACTTCTAGACTAAAATTGAGAGTAAGGAAAGAATTTAGTATAAGCTATCAGGATTAATTTCCTCATATTAATAAGTAAACTATTTCTTATGAACATATTAGAAGGAATTTTGTGCCATTATTTTTAGGAGAGATTTTAAGCGCATCCAAGCTATCTATACCTAAATTGCTATTAGGGATTTAATGACATACTGGTTACTTCTGTAGAAAAATTGAATCTTCTTTATATTGGGTTTAGAACCTAATATCAAAAGGCTTAGATGAAGTTAATTTGGGTTTATCTCTGACAGAAGTTTTTGCCAAAAGATTTAGATTAGGTTCAAATCCTGACATCAGATTTACTCAAATTTCAAATTGGGCTGGGATCCTGACAAAATTGTCTCCACTAGTTTAAGTTCTAAAAAAATTTTACAGTTGAATATGGAAAAAATAATTTGATTAAATCAGTTTTAGGCTTGGGAACCCATCCATTGATCTCCTCCATCCCCATAAATCATGATCCTGTCCCTGACAGATATAGGTGCAATAAACCCTTCCCTACTCAATGGGACTGCCCATATATAGCCTGGCTATATGGCGCACCCAGTCAGCCACTGGATGAAGCGTCACCAACCTACCAAGTTGAATTGCACTGGGAAGTAAAATTTGGTGGCAAAATTTGGCTTAAGTCAGATGTCTGGGATGTTACTGATCTGTTATAGTGAGAATTATAAAAATGTCAATCTACCATAGCTGAATCATGAATTTATTTCTGACAGTGTATAAGTTATTCCCAATTCATATGTTAATGAGTTTATAAGGCAGAGGAAACCAACAGGTTCCTCTGTCAATCCATTTTTCTTTTTCCCATTTTTAGTTAGAATAAGATTCTTAAAAACCAAAGCATGTAGTGAGTATAAGAAGTCCACCAGTCATTCAGTGGCTATAGTTTCTAATTTTGGAAGTTCCTGGCTAGTACTTGCAGTTGCCTTATTTCATTTGCATACTTTAATATGGATAGCTGTATCAAAGGTATTCTAGCTGTTGTTTTGGGTGGTACTCATCCTGAGTGCCAGAGCAGTCACCTATAATAATACTAGCGGTGTTTGTGTGTGCATGTGCATGATGTCCAGCTAAAACTATGGCATGTAGAGATTTGAAATTTTGGATATAGGTGGACAGAAGAGGGTCTATGTGCATCTCAAAGCTGGATTTTTATTTTTAAAATAAAATTAGAATATAATATATATGTAAGAAGTAAAAAATTTATTATATTTTTTAATGGGGGTTTCAGTATATGGTTATGGCTGATAAGTTTGATTTAGTTGATTAATAGCTTAAATGGGTTTGCTGAGTGATTGATGGTTTTTTAATCATTAGTCTCAATAGTTTCAGGCAAATGGTTGGTGACGTAGCTGATTTGATAGCTTCAATTAGTTCATGCTGAGTGGTTGGTGGTTGTCAGAATTTTAACCAAATGGATTCCTCCAATGGTTTATCATTATTTAAGAAGAAATAGGCCAATCCTGGCGGAATGGCTTATCAACTGAATTTGAGGTTATGTAAGTGATTGCTAGGTAGTTGCTCCACAATTGGGTTGAGTCAAATCCAAGTATTTCGCTGAGATTAAAAACTAGAATTAAGTGGGGCCAATCAATGGTCTCAAAGTAGTATGCGAATTACCAGAGACTATTATCTGAAGATGATCCAATTAATTATCTAAATAATGTCAGCAAAAACAGACAATCCTGAATATGAGGTGGCTAAGGTTGTTTCTGGCTTCTCATATAAAAAATGAATATTACCTGAATAAGGCGATTCCCCAAATATTGACTAGGAGAGCCAAACTGTGTCGTTGGCAAGAAGCCAAATTATTCTGAGTTACCTGAGTGACCAAAGCTGTTTCCAGCACATTATTACTAAGTCAATTTAATCTGATAATGTTTTAAATTTTAAATTATCTAGCTCAACAGCGACTGAATGTTGATGATGAGCCAAACCTAATTTTGGATATTGGGAAGGATGGGGAAAGAGGGTTGACACCAGAGAAGAGAGAAGTGCAGTGAGAAGAAGAGGGTTGGCTGGAAGAACCAGCGGAAGAGCCAATAGGTCAGCAGTGGGCGCAGTAGCCCTTTTGTACATACAAAAACCTGGTACTTTCCTCTAAATAAACATCTTCCTTTGTCTAATCTACTTTAGTATAGTTTATGTTTATCTTGTTGGTTGGGGTTTAGGCTGGCGGATCCCCAGATGGCGCGGGTGACAAATCAAGGGGTCAGCTGGCGCTGCGGCTGTGTTGTCTAAGGGAAATGGCAAGGATGACCATTCTTCATACTGGTTGACCTGCTGACCAGAAGAGCCTACTGTCATCGGAAAAGCGATTTTCTGACAGTGGTTTTAAGTTGTTTCAAAATGTTTGATTAGTTTTAAGTGAGTGGTTAGTTTTTAATTAATTTAATAATTTTATTTCCTCCTAGACATATTGATAGCCATCCACCATTATTATAAATTTAATTGATTAGTATCATATGGCAAATTTTAAACCCATTGGAGATGCTAGGTAATATGGGTATATTGACAAACATAAGGCTAAAACTTATATACAGGCCAAATTGAAAACCTCCACCTTTTTCTTAAATTTGATAAAAATAAAAAAATTGGTTTTCAATTATCAATAACTATCTATATATCTTTTTTTAGTACTAGATGGTAATAACTATCTATATATCAATATATAAAGTAATATAAATACAATCTGGTAATTTGAACAAAAAATGATACTGTTAAAAAGGGCTATCAACATATGTAATACTCTAAGCTAATCATTTTGAATTATTGTTTTAATAACATGGCAGCGCCAGGTAACACCACTGCTATTTGGGTGTTTTAATAGTTTCAGTTGGTTGAACTATGACTGAGTATTTGGTGGTTTTTATTGATGTGATAAAGCAATTGGTTTTTGCTGAATGGTTGGTGTAATTTGGTTGAATCAATAAATCAATGGGTTTGGCTGAGTGGTTGGTTGTTATCTAAAATATAAAATCCAAAATAATAATACAAATCATCTGGTAAGCTATAAAAACCATAGCAAATCATAGGTATTGGATGCTAGTATTATTATAACATGCTCCATGACAATTTGACTCATGGAGGATGAATAAATACACCTACCATATAGAATACCATTTCATAGGAACTCAATTAAAGATGCCCCCTACAGTTGTTGATTTAGTAGAGGAAGGTCCACGTTCAGACAATTACATGTATGATGTATCAAGAAAGAGTGGTTCAGAGGTAAATGCATAAAAAATTGCCAAAAGACCCTGGTCAGTTCCTGGTGGAACCCCTTGAATTGGGGTAACACTTCTAATAATTTTCAGGAAAACAAAATGAGTTTGGGCAGTTATATTGCACTTAATCATCAGTCAAATTTGAGGAGCTCATCAGAGGCTCCTCTTCAGGCCACCTCTATTTTGGTACAGCCTACATCATGGAGAATGGCCCCTTTTATAGGGTCAGAGGGGGTCCAAACAAGTACAAAAAAATTTCCCATTAAATGATTGGGTAAAATATATCAAAACCTTACCTCACGGATATAAACTTTCTGCCATCACCCTCCATTAGCCTTTTTCCTGAAGTAGTGTGAGCTTCAAATGATCTGATAGGTCCACCGCCCATATTACCTAATTCAGAATTTTCTAAGAAATCCAAAATTCAAGCCTTGACACTTTGAATACTAAGTATCAACATATGAAGAGGGTTCATTTCTTACCCCCACAGCAAATAAAAATATATAAAAATACAACTTTCTAGCTTTTAGTGTTTGTTTATTTTTATTATCAGTGGTCTCAATCCCCTAATTGTTGGAGTTTAGGCCCAGAAAGCACCAGTAAGCTTTAAAAAACCTAAAATCCAACAATTGGTGCTCACTACAGGGGACCCTTTATACCACCAAAATACTTGCATAAAAATGACATCTATTTCAGAACCAAGGCTTGCTGTTTTATAGCAAAAACTAGCCAGTGCTTTGTATCTCCTCAAAAGGCTTGAGCAGCACTCTTCACAAGGCCTTTATGGAGCCTCTCCCACCATTCACAAACCCGCTTACAGGGAAAAGTTTATCCCAGGCGAGGGTAGTATTGCAACCTTTCTCTTTGTGTATGAATCTGCTATGGAAGGAGCAACTGACAAACAAAAAATTAAAACCATTCTTCCATGCTAGAGTCATATGCTCAGGAGATAATGGTTCCCACTATGGCCACGCTTGGCACCTGGCGGAGGTGAAAGAAGCGCTTATTGACTATTTTGGCTCCCTACAGAGTTTACAATGGCAAAAATAGGCCTTTATGTGCCTTATCCTGAAAGAGGGAGAATTGATCCTTTCTTTTGTTGAGCGATTCTATAGTAAAGCTCAACCTCTGTTGCTTGCCAAACTGCTTCCTCTAAGATGATTCCATTTCTGCCATCACGGCTGTCTTAGCATATCATCCCCATTTTGCAATGCATATATCTGAAGTCAAGTGCACCTTTGAACCATATGGAATATCAAAGAGGCTCTGCTAGCAATGGCTGATGTTCATGAACTTGAACTTATGCAAAACGCTACATGGAGAGAATCTACTGTAAACTTTCCAGCCACTTCAATGGCTATTTTCCTCTGGAACCCTGTTTCCATAAAGCTGCTGCGATAAGAGACTCCTCCACCATGTGAGGATAGCCTGAATATCATGACTGTGATAGGGTAGTGCTCTCCTTCGTTTTCAGTTCAAAAAGTTAAGTTGGGTAAAACTCACAACTCTTTTCCTTCCTCATTCTTTTCTTTGAGCGGTCTTCTCATGTAGTTTCAAAGCCTGCTCTGCAGCCTAAACCCCTTTCTGGGGTGCCAATCGCCCCACTAACAATGGGTTAAATGACCAGGTTACAAACTCTAAACCACCTGTTTTCCCAAAAGCACACAGCTGCTGATCGACCCAAAGCTGGTGTAGTTAAAGCCTCCACTTCCACGATGATATCCCCCTCAGCATCTCTTCCTACCATCTCTAGCTCAAAACCTGTAACCATAGGGCAGCCAAAACCCCCTGAATAAAAGGTTAAATGTAGAGCTGTAAATATCACAGCGTCTCCTCAAAAAGTTACCTAAGTAACTGAGCGCCCCCAGGACCTCCCCTGAAACAAGGGAAGCTCTGACCTTACCTCCCAACCAATGGAGTCATTGACATGCATTGAGAATCCCTCTGACGACGAATCTGATGGGGGTTGTGAAGATGTCATTCACTATGTCCTAGGAGCCCCAGGTGAAGTGGAAATGCCTGACCAATTGAACCTAGAAAGAGTGGATATGGCTAGGATACCCCACAAAACATATCTTCATCAAGTGCTGAGAGGTCTGGAGGTTATTGATACCGCCAGCGACTCTGACCAGCTCATTGCCATGATGATCCGATCTACTCAGAGTGTGTATACACTGCAGTCTATCCAGGATAAATTTCCTGAAAATTCTAAACGCCTTACTTCTACACTTCAGCTGAAGAAGGCCCTCGCTCTTCCCCCAACTTGAGTAAAACTTTAACAAAAGTGGAAGTTGCTATCAATGGAGTAAGAGACATTGCTATCCTTGACATTAGATTCCCCATGAACGTTGTATCATCAAAGCTTATGAAAAAATTAAGTTGTCCCCTGACCTTGACTATACACAAGAGTTTGGAACTGCGGGTCCAAACAACACTTTCACCATTGGAGCCTACTCTTCTATGCCCATTCGTTTTAAGAAGCTCCTCTTGTCAGCTCCTGCGGTGGCCTTGGCCAATAATACCTATGATTTACTCATTGGTAACCAGTTCATTATTGAATATGAAGGGGTTATTATCCTGAAACAGGGCTATCTCTCCCTGCTCAACTACGAGGCTCCCCTGATTCTGACAAATGATGAGCTTAATAAAAAGAGTATGCTTGCACAGTTGAGTTCCCCTCTTCCGCCTTATCTTTACATTACACCACGGCAGGATGGCATACAAAAATGTTGTCTCAATCAGTGGACGCCCTCATGGGTATCCCTTTATATGCTTCTGAAAAGGTCATAATAAAAGTTGGTGAACAGCGGGTAGTTGACACTAAGATTACCCTTTAAAATTTCTCACAATTTCTTATTGCACCTAACCAGCATTGACAGAGTTAGTCCTTTGGAGCCAAGAGTTTTGCTGGCGTTCTAGACCCTGTCTATCAATGACTTATCAACCTTCTGTTAGGGAATCTCACCAAGAAGGATATGGTTGTAAAAAAGCATCAGGAGATTGGAAGAGGCATGCTGATTCCCCTTGAGGAAATAAAACAAGTTCACTGTATTGGATCTATGGCGGATATGGTCTTACCCGCCACCAGTCTTTATGTACCCTACCTTCTGTTCAAATCTCCAATGAACTAACTCCAGCTGAGCTGGATAAAGTCCACACCCTGCCTGAAGCCTACAGCAACATTTTCTCTACCTCTGACACCGACTATGGCCACACGAAGGGTTGAACTCATACCGTTGATGTTGAGGATGCTCGTCCCATCCACTCCAAACCCTACCACAAATCCAAAGTTGAGGAGCTACAGATGCGGACGGAGCTCAAACAGCTGCTGTACGCTGGGTTGTTGGTGCCTTCCCAAAGCCTTTGGTCATCCCCGCTCCTATTGTTAAAGAAGAAAAATGGAGGTCATTAGGTAGTGATGGACTACTGAGGCTGAATAACCTCACCAAGAAGGACAGCTACCTTATCTCATCATTGATGACGCTCTGTCCCAACTCTCTGGGTCTAAATTTTTCCTCTGCAATGGACTTGGCTAGCGGGTATTGTAGATGGACCTTTATCCACAGGATCAGGAGAAGTGCGCCCTTATCTGCAGTAAGGGTTTGTTCCAACCCACTCAGCTACCTCAGGGGTTGTGTAATGCGCCTGGAACTTTTCAGCGGGCAATGGATCACATTCTCCAGGATCTCAAGCTGAGCTGTGTGATTGTCTACCTCGATGACATCACAGTCTTCTCCATGACTTTCAATGAGCATATCACACATTTAAAGGAGGTGTTTCAACTCTTGTGGGCATCCAACATAAAGATGAAGCCCTCTAAATGTACTTTCTTCCAAAAGAAGTTGGAATTTCTCAGGCGCATCATATCACAAGATTGAGATACAACCTCTAAAGGATAAAGTTGAAGCAATTTCTAAGATGCCCGCTCCCAAACCTTGTTGACATTCAAGTAAACTTAAGCATGATTGGGTATTATCATTATTTTATCCTAAAATTCACCCAGCTCAGTGATACCCTTGTACGTCTCTTGGCTAAGAACACTCCATTACATTGGAGTGCGGAACAAAAAGCCGCGTTTGAGACCCTGAAGGAGTTGCTGCAACAAAGGTTTATCCTCAGTCATCCTGACTATGGAAAGCCTTTCCTGTTGTTCACAGATGCCTCTGACTAAGCCGTTGGAGTTATCTTAGCTCAGTTGGATTAAAATGGGGATGACCATCCCTTATCCTACTTCAGTAAAATGCTTTTTAAAAGCTGGACGCAACTACAGCGTCACTGAAAAGGAGTGGCTGGCTGTCCTGCTCTCTGTCAAATACTACCGCCCTTTTTTATATGGGACCTCATTCAAAGTAATTACTGACCACGCCTCATTGAAGCGGTTTCAGAATATGAAAGATCCCACTGGGTGGTTGGCTCGCTGGGCTCTTAAGCTCCAGCACCACGGTATGACCATTGAGCATTGAGCTGGGACGCGCCATATGAACGTTGATGGGTTGATGGGGCTCCCTATCCTCAACTCTTACAACAGCGAAGCAGAGAGGCTGCATGACCTCCTAATGACTCCTGATGCGTGGGCTGATGAATATGAACCAGTAAAAAGATGCTAGCACGGCACTCCCACAACACAAAGGTGGAGATTGATAAGTTAAATAAGAGAGTATGAGTATATTGGTTGCCCTATCTTTGGCCATCAGAGCGAGTATCTGTCATCATAAAGTCTCACACTATCATGGGGTATGGCAGAGTACGCAAAACTTATGAGTGTTAAAATAGCGGTACTACTGGGAGGGAATCATGGAAACCATAACTGAAGTCTTGGATGCCTTTCTGACCTGTAAAAAACAATCCAAACTCAATACATAATTTCAATATCAATCCACAACGCCTCTACAACCTTTCCACACCATAAGTTTGGATGTGGTAGGTCCTCTGCCTCAGATCACTGGCAGTAATCGTTACATTTTGGTTAGGATTGATCATTTTACCAAATGGGTTGAAGCTGTTGCTCTCCCCGCTCAGACTGCTAAGGTCATTGTCACAATCCTACATCAATATATTTTTATGTGGCATGGTTGCCCCCAGGTCCTCCTTTGTATTAAAGGGTAATTTTTGCCTTATAAGTGGTATAACTCCTTGCCACCTCCATGGGTGCACAACAACTCTTCTCAGCCCCCTATAAACCATCCACCAATGGTGCCATAGAAAGAGAAAATGGAACCTTGGTCTCTATACTTCGGAATTTTCCAACTCTGACCCTCTCCACTGGGATCTTTAAGTACCCAGTGCCCTCATGGCCTACTATATTAGCTACCATCGCATCCTCAAGATGTCTTCTTTCTGTGTGTTATATGGGCGAGAAACTGAGGTGCCTGATTTACTAGCAAAGATCTTTTCTCTGCTTGGACTGATCCAGATCAAGCCATGAAGAAGTTGTGCAGCACATCATCCAGTTACAGTTTGAGGCGATGACTAATTTACAATTACTGTCACTAAAGAAGGCCAAGCGGCCAACGAGCTCTGGTCACCACTCCCTTCTTTCCAAGTTTCAGACCTGGTACACTATTACCCCAACTGTATCATGCCTAGAAAAAGAAAGCTTGGGTCCATCTGGGAAGGGGCTTTTTTCAGTCACCTAAAAGCAAAGGGATGAGTATTCCATTAAGTCCCTTAATTTTGGCCTTACCATTAACTGAGTACATGGAAAGTTCTTGCGACCTTATTCACCCTTACCACTCTTAAAGGGGTAATGTAGGACAATTACATATCTGATGTATCAAAAAGAGTGGTTCAGAGGTAAATGCTTAAAAAATTGCCAAAAGACCCTGGTCAGTTCCTTTTGGAACCCCTCTAATTGGGGTAACACTTCTAATAATTTTCAGGAAAACAAAATGAGTTTGGGCAGTTGTATTGCACTTAATCATCAGTCAAATTTGAGGAGCTCATCAGAGGCTCCTCTCCAGGCCACCTCTATTTTGGTACAGCCTACATCATGGAGAATGGCCCCTTTTATAGGGTCAGAGGGGGTCCAAACAAGTACAAAAAAATTTCCCATCAAATGATTGGGTAAAATATATCAAAATCTTAACTCATGGATATAAACTTCCTGTCGTCACCCTCCATTGGCCGTTTCCTGAAGTAGTGTGAGTTTCAAATGATCTGATAGGTCCACCGCCCATATTACCCGATTCAGAATTTTCCAAGCAATCCAAACTTCAAGCCTTGATACTTTAAATACTAAGTATCAACTTATGAAGAGGGTTTATTTCTTACCACCACAGCAACTAATCTATATATAAAATTGAATGTATGTGCGTATGTATGTTCCGAATGCATTCCTATACCATTCATCCAATTATGATGAAACTTTGGTGAGTTGTTGTGTGCATGCCTGAGAAGGTTTATGAATTTTAAAAAATATTATTTTAATAGTAAAATAAAAAGTTTTATATGTAACAAGTGAAAGTTTTATATGTTTTTAATGGAAATCGGTATATTGTTACGGCTGAGAAGTTTGATACTCGGTTGATTCGATAGTTTAAATGGTTTTAACGGTTCTAATAAAGCAGTTAGTGATTGGTTAATTCGATAAGTTAATTGGTTTTGGTAAATGGTTAGTGATTTTGGATGTTTCGATATATTTAGTTTTGGTTACGAAGCGGTTGATAATTGGTTGATTTTTAATCTAATGGTTTTAGCTAAGTGGTTTAGTTAATTCGATAGGTTTAATTGGGTATGGCTGAATGGTTGGTAATTTTATATTTTTTCAATATAATTTGATTTTTTTAATATTATCGATAACCATCTACAAATATAAAAAAGAATTGATTAGGATCATCAGGTAAACTTAAAGCCCAAAAACAAATCTGTGCTAAACTGGGTATCAACAAGAATTAGCCAAACTTTTCTTTACAAAACTATCATTCTGTTTATTTATTTATACCGGATGCATTATCTCGAGCAAATAACCAAAAATCACCAAACTTGGCACAAGTATTCTATAAAGTTTGGGAACGGAATGCTAATATGTAATTATTTAAAATAATCATATAAATTTAAATATCAGTTCTATTTAAGATCTAGAACATATATTTCTAATATATTTATATAGCAATTTGGCTGGGTATTTTCATATTCATTTAATTCGATTTTTTCATAGGTTTTTGATAAGGGGTTGGTAGTTTTTGGCTGTTGTAAGTTCCGTAATTGGTTTTTGCTGAGTAGTGGTTTATTTTTTGGTTGATTCGATAGGCTCAATAGCTTCAGGTAAGTGATTGATGGTTTAATTTAATTTGGCAGGCTTAATTGATTTTAGCTAAGTGGTTGGAGGTTGGAATTTTTAATAGGTTTAATGGTTTCTGAACTTATTGATAGCTATCTACCAATATAAAAACTAAAATAATTTAGAATCTGATTGATTTGAAAGGTTTATTTTATTTGGCCGAGTGGGTTGATGGTTTTTGGTCGAATCGATAGGATACAATTTAGCTTTGGGGGTGATTAGTAATTGGTTGATTTGATAAGTTCAGTTCAGTTTTAGCTGAGTGGTTGGTGGTTTTGGTTGCTTCGATTGAGCAATTAGATTTGGCCGAGTAGTTATTGCTTAACTATATATAAAATCTAAATTAATCAATTCAAATCACCTCAAATTCTATAGACACCGTAGCGAAGCACGGGTAACTCCGCTAGTAAATATATAAATGGACCCAGATTATTTTGGGAACTACTTCTGTCCTATTGGTGAATCTAAAACCGCAGCATCAAATCATATGGAAAAAGGACCATATCTTATGCTCAACTGTTGCCTGTTGAGGAGGTGCTTAGGTTTACAAGTTTGGTACGCTAAAGGATTTTGGGCTGGACAATCCCCTTACTATAGCCATTGTTGAACACAACATTAAAATATCCTTGCTGCTTCCCAACAAGAGGTGGCTGTGATTTTACTGGCTGAATTTTATGACATCTCCTCTGGTCCTTACAGCTTGAGAAATATGAATAGTTGACCCATCAAATAGACAACAAAGACGCTTTACCTATACCAGTTAAACCTTTATTGGAAGTCAAAGTTGAAAGAGGCACATGTAGTTGTGGAGTTAAATAATCTCCTTGATACTTGCTATTGAAGCCTTTATAAATACCATGGGCCTCACCTACATCTCCTGGTAAAGAATCAAAAAATGGAGCCATGACATGTTAATGGATTATCGCTAGTTAAACATAATTACTGAAAAAGAAAGCACAGTTACCTCAGATTGATAATACCCTTCAGATTCTAGTGGCTCACATTTCTTTTCAGAAATGAATCTGGAAAGTGGATACTGGCAGATATACTTGACCTGGAAGATTGAGCTAAGTTGAGATGATAGCTAAAGAAGGACTGTTAAACACATATGAGTGCCATAGTGTTAGGTAATGCCTCTGCTACTTTTCAACATGACATGGATGTCACTTTTAAAGATTTAGAACAAGTTATGGATTATGGTGTCATAATTTTAACCAGATGGAATCCTCCAATGATTAAGCGTTATTTGGGATAAAATTGGCCAATCCTGGCAAAATGTCTTATTGACTAAATTCAAATGAATTAAATGTGATTGCTAGGTAGTTGCTCCCCAAATTGGGTTGAGCTAAATCCAGGTATTCCACTGAGTTTGGAAGTAAGTTCAAGTGGGGCCAATTGGTGGCCCAAAATTATTATAAGGATCACCATTGACTATTAGCCAAGGATGATCCAATTGTTATCAGTCAGTAGAATCAGTGTTTGATGCCAACTTCCATTCATGGACTGTTATGGGAATTTTCAGTGAAAAGCTGATATATTCACTTTATTTGTCCATCTATGAATTTGCTGCCTGTACTGATAATCAGATTTTGGCAGATTTGATAATTATGAGTTCAAGGTGGACAATGTTGTTTCTGGCACCTCTTTTATTATAATCAATTATCACCTTAATAAGGCAATTCCTAATGAATTGACTAAGATAAGTCTAGAAGAGATATCAGCAAGACGCTGAGATATTCTGATTCAAAGTAAGTGACCAAAGTTGTTTCCAGTGTATTATTATCAACTCAAAGGTTAAATCCAAATTTGACCTTTATTTAGATCAATATTTTATATATGGCTCACTGGTGACTTAAGGCCAAGGATGAGCCAAAACTAATTCAGACTTTGGGAAGGACAAGGCGAGAGGGTTGATATCAGGGAAGAGAACAGTGCAGTAGAAGAAGAGTGGTTGGCTGGAAGAACCATAAGATGAGCCAATAGGTCAGCAGTGGGCGCAGTAGCCCTGTTGTAATAGTATAAATATCTGGCGCTTCCCTCTCAATAAGTATCTCCCCTTGCCAAATCTATATTTTTTTATAAGTTTATATTTATTTTGTTGGTTGGAGTTTAGGCTGGGGGATCCCCAAATGGCGCGGGTGACATACCAAGGGGTTAGTCAGTGCTGCTGGACCCATCACCTAAGGTGAAATGGAAATAACCAACCGTCTTCATACTTGTTGGCCTTCCAACTAGAAGAGCCCATAGTCAATTTTCTGAAAGTTTTGCTCACTACAGGGGACTCTGCTGGTTGGTGCTGAAGTAGCTAATGGGTTGGTGAAGAGGTGGCAGGGATGTGCTACTGTGGTTTGGTTCCAGCGGTTTTTGGTTGTGGGGAGGGGCAAGCCCTGGACGACCACCCCACATGCTGAAATTAGAAGTAAGAGTATTACCATCTGGTTAAGTGGGGGGAAATGTCAGAATTTTAACCAGATGGAATCCTCCAATGGTTAATTGTTATTTGGTATTAAATGGCCAATACCAGCAGAAAGGCTTATTGACTGAATTTCAAGTGAATTAAATGTGATTGCTAGGTAGTTGCTCCCCAAATTGGGTTGAGCCAAATCCAAGTATTCCACCAAGTTTGGAAGTAAGTTCAAGTGGGGCCAATCGGTGGCCCCAAATTAGTATAAGGATCACTAGCGACTTATGTCAAGAATGATCCAATTGGTATCAGTCAGAGGAATCAGTGTTCAATGCCAACCGCCATTTGTGAACCATTGTAGGAATTTTCAGCAGAAAGCTGATGTATCGCTTTATTTGTCCATCTATAAATTTGCTGCCTTATTGATAATCTGATGTCAGCAGATCTGACAATCATGAGTTTGAGGCGGCCTAGGTGTTTCCAGCACCTCATTTATTATAACCAATCATCACCTGAATAAGGTGATTCCTATTCAATTGACTGAGATAAGTTGAGAAGAGATGTCAGCAAGATGTTGAGATATTCTGAATCAAAGTGAGTGATTGAAGTTGTTTCCAGTGCATTATTACCAACTCAAAGGTTGAATCTTAATTTGACATTTAATTAGATTAATATTTTATATATGGATCACCAGTGACTTAAGGCTGAGGATGAGCCAAAACTAATTCAGACTTTAGGAAGGACAAGGCGAGAGGGTTGATGCCATGGAAGAGAATAGTGCAGTAGAAAAAGAAGAAGAGTGGTTGGATGGAAGAACCTGCATAAGAGCTGATAGGTCAGCAGTGGGCGCAGTAGCCCTGTTGTAATAGTATAAATACCTGGCGATTCCCTCTCAAAAAATCTCCCTTTGCCTAATCTACCTTTTGTTATAAGTTTATATTTATTTCGTTGGTTGGAGTTTAGGCTGGAGGCTCCTCAAAATGGCGCGGGTGACACGCCAAGGGGTTAGCCAGTGCTGCTGGCCCCATTGCCTAAGGAGAAATGGCAAGGGCCAACTAGTCTTCATACTGGTTGGCCTGCTAACTAGCAGAGGCCATAGTCAATTTAACAACATATGGTATAATTAGACATTATTAATGTTTTTCTCAGAACTTTATTTCTAACTTTAAAAAATGAAAAGTTTTATACAATTGTGAGAAGCCTATTATAAATTAAAACCTTCCAAGATTTTCTAAGAGAGTTGAATTTTTGGGTCATAAAGTAATCAAGTAGTGGATATACTGCTCCCAGATAAAGTTACAGCACTACACAAGGTGCCCCACCGAGGGATTTAAGATGCATCCAAGTTTTTCAGGAATGGTAGGGTACTACTTTTAGTTTATTCCCCACATTGTCAAGCTCTTTGAAACCTTGGAATATTTGTTATGTAAAACTATATCCTTCTAATAAGATTAGTACAGAAATAATTTGACGCTTTACAGCCATCCTTAATCAAAACCCCTTGTACCAATTCATCCTGAGTTTTATAAGCCTTTTCTTTTATTCATCTTTGCAAGTGATGTTTCAGTCAGCACAAATTTTGGCTCAACATGGCGAAAATCAAGTAGAACACCCAACGGCCTATTTTAGTAAAACTTTGGCTAAAACCAAAAGATAGTACTTTGTCAAATAGCATGAGTGTCTGGTTGTGATCCTCGCCATCAAAAAAAATTTTCTAACTTATATGGGACGCTCTATACTGTGATAAAAAATAACGCTTCCATTCACTGTTTACAGCAGATGTGTGACCTTGATGGACGTTTGCTCAGCATGCCTTGCATCTAAAAGTTATGATCTTTCAACTATTTATTGGCCTGCAAGTTCAACAAAATGCTGATGGCTTCTCAAGATTACCAGTTTAATAAACTAGCCGCTGAGGAGTATTGCCTTTATGATTCCCTCTGCCAATCTGATAGTGAGCTATAGAGACTTCAGAAATACAAAATGATCCCAGACAAAAAGCAACAAATACGCAATTATCTAATGGAATGTTATACAAAGTAGTACAGAAATAATAACTTCCCTATGTCTTTCCCTACGTTTAGTCAGAAGTAATCTTGGAGTTTACCTTATAACTAGCCATGGAACAGTTTAAAACTTATCAACTGTTGAATTCTCATTACTTTTGGTATGGTATGCTAAATTTCATTTAAGTTGTATTGGATTCCTATCTCAAATGTTGACACCATTATGAACTTGAGCTGAGGTACAACACCAAGTGGACTTTCCAACGGCCCCCTTTCACATGGTAAGTACTGATGTTAACATCCCATTTCCAACAGGAGTACATGATCATTAATATAATATTAGCTGAGGACCGCCTCACCAAGTGGAAAAAGCTGTGTGATTCATAACAGCTACCAACTGAGCTACCAATTTATTCCTAGATTGACATGTTTATACAAAATTTGGTATTCTAAGGGTAATGTTGTATGACAGTGATTAAATTAATCTATGATGGGGTATAAGAATTAGCTTCCTAAACAATAAATATAAAACCTTTACAGCCCCCTATATCTCATCCACAAAATGGGGCTGTCAAAAGGATTTATAAATGTTTATTTTAGAACTAAGAAAGATGGCATCTACCATTCCACTGTGATGGGATTAATTTTTTCCAAGTGCCTGCTCATGTATCAAGTCAGTTACCATTGTATGAAAAAAATGTCCTCATTTGAGATACTTTAAGATATATAACTTACTCTTAACTATCCTACAACATATTCTATCTTGCACCACACTTGAAACCTCTTAAATATAACAGTGTTCTCCAGCTGATAAAACTAAACAAATATATTCTTTACTGTGAATGCCTGTTTATAACGCCACCAAGATGTGTTAATAGGGTAGCCTATGACAATATTACTTCCTGTATATCAGCCAGGAGACTTAGTAATGTTTATCATATTTTTTTAGTACTAGATGGTCCCAACCTGAGGGGGGATTAATCGATGTAATGTTTATCATCTTGACTTAGTAAAAGTGAATAATTTCACCACTTCCTTGTCCAGACCTTATAAGGTTCTGTATAAAATGAGGGTCAAAATACAATTGTTGGCATTGCCTAAGAAATGATGGTCAAATGGTTAAATGGACGATTTTTCAAATCTGTTTCCCTCTTTAAACTTTTTTGTAAGTATATTTCACAGGTTCTGACTATGTCATAAGTTTAAAGGAGATTGCTATGTGTATGGGGACAAAAAGCTAGGCAAGTCTTCTTTATAAGTGTTAACACTCCACTCAGTTATAATAAAACTGATTTATTAAGAAAATAGAAAAGGGCAAGTGAATCTTCAATTCTTTAATTGAATTAAAAATAAGTTAGTAAAAATTAAGTTTTGTATATATTTAGAAGCACAAGAGAGTTTACTTAATAAAAATTTGGTGCTCAACACATCAGTTGTCATCCCAATATGATTTTTTTTATTGCTGATAAAATTAACCCTAAGGAGTCATACTGGTTTTTAAATATATTTTCTTCTACTCATCTACCTAGTCAGCATCCATTGCTGACTAGATTATGACCCTATGAACTGACTTCTAAAAATAGTGTTAGATTGCCTTTAGCCAGCCCCATTAGATTATCATCCATGAGCTAACGGCCATGCTTAGGTAATAGGACAATTTTTCATTTATGGAAGAACACAGTGCTCAGGATACCTACAAATTACCATCAGACAAGCGTTATAATGATTTTAGTTCCAAAAACAGATCTAATTGGTTTGCGCCTTATCCCAGACAATCCAGTAGTAAATTCAAATATCAGCTATCCATCAGCAACCAAATTATATTTAACTGAGGTAAGCTGACCAGGGAATGGACATTACTGAAACTTGAAGAGCAAACAAATAAATCCTCATTAAACAAAACAAACAAAACGCTTAAATAAGTGGACAACACATAAAATATGAACTTAATCAACCAGGTGAGACAGCTGGAACAACTTATTCCATCATGGCGGAAGGGGAGGGGGGATCAGGGGGCTCATCCACAGTATCATCTTCACCCCAAAGCAGGGCATGGGCTATGGCGGAGAGCAGGGGCGTCATGGAGTCAGCGAAATGTGGAGCAAAAATTTCTGATGATCAAAGTGGCAGGAAGACAGCGGTTGACTACAAGAGAGACAATATAATTAATCAAAGCTGTTTCAGCTTTCATTTGTGCATCGTGGAGCTTTACAAACGTGGCAATATTGGTGCAGGTAATCTTGGCTTTGGGATTCCATGCTACCACTTCCACGTGATGGATGGCGCTATTGGCATCTTTGTGAGATTTGATCAACATACTCTTTTGGAGCTTATTGGCAGTGGAGGGGATAATGGGAGAAAGGATTCCTCATGCGAGCATCACCTTCTGATTTGGCAGCAGCTTTGCAGAGAGGACGACAATCTGGCTTAGTCGTTGCTTCAACAGCAAGCTGGTGGTCGCTGAAGAACATTTTGGCGTTTTTATGGGAGGCGAATAAATGAGGGGGTGGCTTAGCGTCATGGTCAGCATACACAAACCGCTTTATTTAAAGAGTGAAGTCTTCAAAAATATTACCAGAATCATCAATTTCAGCCAATAGATCCAAGGATTTTGATTGAATTGAATTGGGGAATTGGTATATGACTGAGGTTTTGTTGGTTCATTGGATGACAAATGGGAGTAAACTGGGATCAAAGCTGGTGCTTGATTTGAGGGAGCGTTTGTGGCACTGGGGTGAGGAGGAGAGCTTATTGGTGGTTGCAGGCGCAGTTGCAGCAATAGGCTTTGGGGGAGAGGAAGGTAGGTTCATCCCATACCAAAGCTGGCACATGGTGGGCAGAAGATTGGAAGCTTGTGGACAAAAAATCAGAGCTGTCAGAAGCAGCTAAGGAAGAGCAATTACGTTTTGAGTGGTCCAACTTGAAACATGATGGACAGATCGTCTGCCCGCCCTTGATGTGGGCCCAGAATGGGTGTCAGGGGCAGAGGGAATGATGTCATGAAGGAGAATTGACAAGGCAATGTTGCTAAATTCAGGGCTGATTTTGGCATACGCCCAAGTCCCAGAGAGGCATGTGGCCCCATTTGGGACCACAAATTGCAATATGGGGTTGGAGACATAGGCTTCCAAACTGTACATCAGCTACTGGTGGAGCACCGCAGGGGAAGGTAGGTGGCAACCCAGCAAACTGAACTACCAAAGTGGTATCTGCTGGGCGCCAGGTCCAAATTGTGGTGAGAGGGGTACCCTGGAAAACCATGGGCACAGTTGCTGCTCTGGCAGCATCAGCTTCACAGGTGAAGACAAGATCAAAATACCCCTTATAGGGGCGGAAATCAATAAAACTGGTGGAAGTCATCACCACCTGAGCCATTTTGATAATGGCTTGGTCGTGGTAAGGGAAAAGTTTCTATAATTAACCCTAAGGACAAAATGCATGTTGATCTGGGGGAGCACCAGGGGCAATGAGGCATCACTTGAGTATGAGTGAGGTGGGCGTCAAGATCCTTAGGAGGAACAAATCATCCCAGGGGTTTGGTATGACTGTGTGAGCCAGTCCAAGTGTATTTTCCCGCTGGACAGAAAATAGCGGGGGTGTTTCACTGCTGCCCCACACTGGGGAAGCCAGCGGGGAATCCAAACACATTGGAGCGAAATTACAGTGTGTGTTCAAAATTTTTCTTATTATTTCTCATAAGATTTGCTCAGAAAGTTACACCAAGTGGAAAGATGGTTTTAGCAGCAACCAAATTTACCTACTAACATTGTCAGCAGAGGTGCTCATTTAACAATATATTGACATCAAAATCAGTGTTAATCATGCCATTAGTTAAACTAGTTTATTATGTTATAATTCCAAAGAATAATTTCTTATAAGATAGATATCAAACTATTTTAGTATGTAGTCAATGCTGTAAAATTTTCTTGTAGAAAATCCTACACATACCCTGGCTTGAAGAAAATTATCTGGCAAGATTTCTATTTGTTCTCTTCATACTCTTGGTATAATTTTTATACTATTTTTCAACACAGCCCTAGTTCTCTCAACTCATATTCTGGCATTTTGTCATAGAACTCCTCCTTTGACAATTTCTCAGTAAACATGTCCAAAACTTTGGTGGTCTTATTCCCCAATAAATCTTAGTTTATTTTTGCGTCTCAATTTGCCTATTCACCCACAAAGCACTTTAGTGATGGCTGGTTCCATCCTCAGCAATCTTCCTTACTTTGATCTTGCTTCTCAATGTCACGCCTTTATTTCTCACATCACCTGCACAGGACTTTGAAAGTGACTGGTTCTATCTTAGGCAAGCGTCTTACATGGCTCAGTTTTGTTAACTACAACCATTTTTCATCCTTTTACCCAAGAGGCATCAAAGCACTTTAACTTTCTGAAAGGCAATCTATAAAATAAAAAGTAAAAGTTTATCTTTTTTCTTTTTAGTATATCTTTACAATTTTTTCCTTTTTCATATATTTTTTAAAAAAGATATAATATTAACCTTTTCTTTTTTGGTTCCAAGCTTTTGATATTTCTTTAGACTTTCTTAATTATTTGATCACATTGACATTTTTGATAATATAGTCATTTTTCACTAATTTCAAAACATTTTAAACGTCTCTTTCCAAAATTCATCCAATTCAGGGTGGAAATTAACCCCTCCCATCTTTTAATAGGCGACCTTATGTCCAAATTCCAATTTGTTGCATGCAAGTTAATTGTTTTCATCCTGAGTTGATTAATTGCATTATTTGCCTAACTTATAGTTTGAATAACTTATTGGATATATTGGGTAATAGATTAATTGTTCATATAGGAATATTGACCCTAACATGAAGTATATCATCTTCAATATTCTATTTCATTTTCATTGTTTATCTTCTTATCAAAAGCTTGTTAGATTTATGGTCAAGCTACTTTGTTTACTATTTTGGTATGCTCTCCTTTGTTCTAGCTCTTGTGATCATATTAACACTCAAATATATGCCTCAATAAAGTGGATCATCCATCAAATCATCCAAAAACAAATTCGAGATATTAAACTTTTTTATTTTAGAGGTTTGTATGGTGGAACTTTGCAGCCTGTGGATCTAAATGCTTCTCATCCTAACTACATGGCTTTTTCCTTCTCTTGATCAAGCTCAATTTTTTCTTTATGGTAACATGAGTTTCACTTGAACCTTGTTATTCTTAATCCAATATTAAGAAGTCTAGTATCACTTAGCTCTGCATTTGCAGCTTGTTAGATGAGGTAAGTTTGACAATTAAGAGATTAATTTGCTTTATAAGCAAATTTTTACAAATTGATATGGTATGAGTTTGGTTTACAGCTCTAGTTTGGTTCATTGGAAGTTGATCCCACCATTTTAATTATTCTACCAATTGAGATTTTTTAGTGTTGATCACTTTTGTTAAGTTTTTCATGGTGTACTCCTAAAAGGGTTGTAGAACCGTTTGCATGGGTATGAAACATAAAAATGCTCATTACATCAGCGCAAGCCAGGAATGAGCCTCCTGGTAAAGATGATTGACAAGCATTTCTAAGTTTTGTCCTTTTAAAATTTAATTTCCATAAATTCTTGCTTTTGGCCAGCCATCTGCTTGGGGATTTTGTATTTGTTCATAGTCGTGATTTTAGCATTGTTGTATGCCTAATTGTACCCATGAAATTGGTTTAGCACCAGTTTCTGGCAATCAGTGTCTAGGAGACTGATACAGTAACCAATTTCAGGCAATCACTTCATCTGAACATCTTCATTTCAAACAACCTGAAAAATGCTGGGACATTATCACAGAAAGAATGTAGGTAATTTTGGGGTATTATAAAATCTTTAGTGGTCACTGATTCAATTGTTGTATGGGGTGCGCAGCCAGTAGCCCTTAATATAGTGGGAGTGTTGTTGAGGTCATTGTTGAGATAACGGCAAAAATTCCAAGCATTTCCTAGGAAGTAATTCTTCCCATATTGTTTTATTATAAGGCAAACAAGTCGTTATTAATTAACTTTGTCTTATTTGAAAGAAGGTCTATTTTTGATTCTCACCATCCTGTAGTGACTTTAGAATGCTGTCTTTATTATACCTTATTAAATTTTTCTAAATCTGGTTTTTAAGGTGACCTAAAACATCGAAAAGTTTCTTATAACACTGGTGTACTTTTTTAAATTGGAAATTTTCACATATAATTCATTGTTGGTCTTAGCGACAAGTCCAACTTAATCCTCCATCTTTGAAAACTATTCTTCTATCTTCATCAAGTTAGTCTGTGTTGACAATATTAAGGTATTTGATTGACGGGTTTCTATCTCATCCCATAGCTTCTGGATCTTGTTACGGATATAAAATAAGATACTATGTACTTACGTTTCAGCAAATTGATCAGATGTACTTAACTACCCTGTAATGAGCTTCAAATTTTAATTTCACATGCTTTCTGCACAGGTTTTGACTATTTTATAAAATGAAGGATATTATTAGGTGTAATAAGACAACTAGACAGTCAAGTATTTTTTATAAGTGGTTACAATCCCACTCAGGTACGCTCTTACTGTTTTCCAGAGAAAATAGACTAGGGCAACTGATCCTACTCAATTCTTCAATGAAGTACAAATTTATTCGATATACAAAAGTATAAGTTCTGTCTTTATTTGAAAAAGAGAGGTTTTATATAAAGTGAAATTTGGTGCTCAACTCATCAGTTAACACCTCAATAAAAACGACATCCATCGCCAATGAACTTAACTATAAGTAACCATAGTGGTGATTAAAAACATCTTTCGTCATTCATTCACCCAAGTTAGCTTCTTTTACTTGATAGATTATGACTCTTCTGGACTAAATACCGAAATAGCGTGTTCCAACGCCTTTAGCCAGCCCCATTAGATTACTTTTATGATCCACTACCATGCTTATGTAATATAACAAACTATCCATTCATAGAAGGCCACATTGCCCAAGCTAACCTACAAACTACCAAGCCAAGCGTTATTGTACTTTAATAGCTCAAAAAACACCTCCTATTGGTTAGAGCATTAGCCCAATTGATCCAAGTAAGGAATTTAATCACCATCTAATCATCTAAGAGCTTAACTTAACTACTTGTATTGTTAGCGGTTGTGCCTAATTAACCATTAGTTGACATCAACATTAGAATTGAATCCTGACAATAAATTCAACTAATAATTAGTAGGCGATATCCCCAAACAATAATTGGTGAAAAGAAAAATATTAAAAGAATTTGATATGTATTTGAAGCATGATAAGTTAGTCGTGAAAAATAAAGCACCATCCAACAGGATCTTGGTTAGCATTTTTGGGTCCTGAATGTCAAATTAGGGTGAGTTAAATATGGTCAAAGGTGAACCCCATTTCACATTAGACATATTGATTGACAATGACAACTTTATAAGGGCGTTGACTCAAAAGCAGAAGACAAAAGGAATATATTGTTTATGCCACAAGGACTAAGAATTAAAAAGAATTGCCTTGTATATTCAGGAAGCCAACTATAGACAAGACTACGTCATTTCATTCTACATCACACCATAAAAATGGAAGATCCTGGTTGTTGGTTCCAAGGGGCCTCCTGAGACGTGATACCACCTAAATATATACTTATCAAAAGCTATAAATAAATAAGGGATAAATTCTTATAAATGTTCGTTCTTAATTTATTTTGAGGGTTATTCGAGGTTATCTGGCAAGACTTGGCCATCCCATTAGTTCTAGACCCTTGCTTTATTTTTTAGAAACCATGTCCATTTCTGAGCAGATTGCTCCGTTCTCATCATTTTCCTGTCTCAGTTGCAGTGATGAAAGTCATCTTTAAGTATGGCATGCCTATCTGACCTGATAAGTTGTTGGAAATCAGGAAATGGGCACCCACCTGATAGAAAGAACTAGAGTAAGTAGCTTGATGGGTGTAGTGAACTTCCACTGTTTGTTTGTAATTTATCTCTCCTCTATGGACTCTTTTAAGACGTCTCACAGGACAGGTACCTTTTGTTTGAAGTGATGCAGAAGCAGAGTTCCAAGAAGTTAAAGGAAGTTTTCTCAATTCCATTGGCTTAGACTAAACTTATCCAGATTGTCCTTTTATTGTTAAGATGGAAGCTTCTAATTTTGCTTAGGGGGCTGGTCTCTTATAGGTGGTTACAAATGATGTAGATCGTCCTGTGTGTTTTTAAGCCGCAAAATTTACATGGAGAAAAACTTTCCTGTGTATTCCAATGATCTCCTTGCCATTATTTCCACACTTGTCAGATGGCAGCACCAGCTTTTGTACAACTGCCATCCATTGTCATAAGGATGACCACTGCACTCTGTAATTCCACCAGAGCACTCATAAGATGAACCTTTTGCCAAGCCCGCTACACCATGAACTCGTCCTTACAACTATAAATCTGAATATAAACTTATACACTTGATTTGCTCTCATATATATATCAGTTGTGAACCCCAAATAACTTTTCTCATTCCAGATTGGATGAATACAGTACCGCTACCATGCTTTCCCCCTATCTTTTTCGCCTTGATTGAGGGTTCCCCTGCAGCTTCATGAAGAAGGTGCAAAGGTCCAAAGGTCAGGCTACACTTGGGAAGGAATTGAGAGAGGTACTTGTCAAAGGTTCATTCAATGAGGCGCGCAAGAGCTATAACATTAGCAACGGTAACATTTGGCATCAGTATAAGGTCTGGTTGCCCTTCAAGGAAATATAAATAGAGATCCCTAAGGCTTATCAATATCATTACTCAGCTGGTCATCCTTTTGTAGGAAAGACCATAAGCTTGATCAAACGGTACAACTATTAGCCTGTAATGACGGCTATGGTGAATAAAATATTTCTGAATGCTTGACATGTACCATATTCAAATCTTTGCATTCTAAGCCTAGGGTAAGTTCATGCCTCTACTAACTACCGCTATAATATGGGCTTCTATCAGAGTATTTTTATCATCTGTGTGCCCTTTTTACATGGGTATTATGCAATTATGCTGGTAGTAGATTGGCTCACCAATCATGCAGAATTTTTTCCTTGCACATCGCGCATCATATCATAGGAAACCGATATGTTTATCATGAAAGATTCTATAAAGACAAAGCCTACTTGATGAAGTTAAAAGCTACCCCAAATTTATATCCCATTTTTATAATAAACTTTTTCTCAACTTGGGAATTGAGCCTTGTCACGCCTCTGCTTACAATCCTCAGTTAGTGGTCAGACAGGAGTGTTCAACTAGACTCTATAAAAATACCTCCGCTGCTACATACCTACCCAGAAGGAAACTTGGGCCGCTTGTCTTACTCCCATTTAGATCGCCCTAAAGCAACTACACTCACTTTTCATAAGTATTACTCCGTTTTACCATGTTCAACATCCCCAGATGTTTGATAAAACCTAATGGATTGGTACTAGCCGCGGATGACCTACTGACAAAACTTCAGCAAACATTGTTGCCCTAAATATTTATCTTGACATGGACATGCAAGATCAGAAAGTTAATGCAGACTTTTACCGCTTTGACCATCCTGTGATAAAGAAGGTTATATGGAATTCATTAATGGCAAGCACTACTCCATTCCTGTTGAGTATCATAAGTTAAGTCCTTTTGCAATAAGCGCATACAAGGTGCTGCGCAAAATAAATAGTGTAGCTTATGAGTTAGAAATATTAGAATGTTCCCAAGATCACCCAGTTTTTCCATTTTACCAACTCTAGAAGTTTGAGAGCCATGTCGCTGACAAAGCAGGCCTCATTTGTTCAGAGAACACTGGCGAAGTGGAATATTAAATTTAGGACATCCTTAGAAACCAAGATCCCTATAGTACTCATTATATATATGATAGTTAGCTAGGATATACTATTGATGAAAGTAACTGGCATTAAGCCACTTACTGTGCCCACTGCCCTAAAAACCAAAGAAACTTGAGTAAAGTATGGCATGGAATTAGAGGGGGGTGATGTCATGGTGTATACTTTGACTTTACAAAATATCGTTATTAAATTTAATAAGTATATGGCAATAAAGCCTATAGTCAATGCAAATTTTTTAATCTGAAAATAATAGCATTGATTATCAATAAATTCAAAAACAAATTTAAACATTTGTTTTGCAATTTAGTTATGACTAATAATGATAAGCTTCAGATCTTAACAACATATAAATTGGCATTTAATCCCAAAATTAACAAGCATTGACCTAATATGTCATTTAAGGGGATTCATCTGTGGGTAATTCAAGGATCAGTATTAACATCAGCCTCAAGACCTACATTTTTTAAAAAAAAGCGAGCCTTTTTCAAGAATACCTAATCAGCGTATGATTTACTCTACTAGATAATTTCTTAATAAGCAGCTAACCTCCCATATTTACTGATTTATTTTTCTTTTTGCTAAAACTTTTCTTTCTCGTTGCAATCACTTTTGCAACCTATTCAATTCAAGACTGAATCTAGTTTGATAATCTCACAGAGGAGATTAGTCTGCGCCCATGTCAGGGAGCAGTTGGGCAAGCAAGGTAAGAGGAGCAGGTGGAAGGCCCGTGGCCTCCAACGTTCAAAAACGCCCCAGCGAATCTGGCGAAATAGACAAAAATCTTGAAAAACTGGCGGTCACAATTTCCCCAGAGATACTCGCGTGGCAAGCATGATGCAACCAGTACATCAACACGCCACACTCCCAGCCACTTTCAATGGTGGAATTTGGAGTCCATGTGTATCTGGACATCCAAAAAACGGCTTTATGGGAAAAATTTTGTGAAGATGTACACAAAGTCTTTCCTGACTGCGGTGTACGTTGCACCTCACTCCATGTCATGCGGTTGGCTGGACCTAGGTTTCAAAAGCAAAAAAGCAGCAGATGAGGCTGCAGCGGTGTGCATAGTGGTCGACCTCCCCGAAGGGCAATGGGTCATTGAAACCAAATGCACCAGATGGACAAAATCAAACCAAATTTTCCTCACGTTAATTTTTTGCCTACTACAGTAAAACGTGACATTTTGGAACAACACCTGAAAGATGGTCTCACCGTATATGGCGAAATACAATCTTTTAAAATGCAATGCTTCAAGCTGATGTCACACCTGTGCACCGGCAAAGCCATCGCAGTTCTGACCCCAATTGAGGAGATTGCGAAGGACCTAACCCAAATCCCGCACTTCACTTTTATTGATATTGCAGGGCATACCACCCACCCATTCCAGGTGGCCGTGGACAGCGCGCCCCCCATTTGCACCCACAGTGATGCGTTCAGCCATAAGGTGCACGCATGCCCCATCAAGGAGGGCGTCACATTCTAAGAGCACCTCTTGGCGGCCATGGCCAACGGAGAGGCGCACTATGAACCAACTGCAAGCACCAAGGAGGCTTTCCCATGGGGAGCACAAGGCTGCTACCTATTGGTAAAGCCTATCTCCCCACAGGAGCGGAAGAAGGCCAAGCAGGCCCATAGGGCCGCGGCCAAGGAAGTGGCCAAGGCCACCACTGCTATCCTATACTCGCAACGCCAGGAGGACATGGAGACCTTCGCGGCAGAAGCAACTCGGGAATCCATCATCCAATCAGATTAGGAAGCCCATGCTGAGTGGGCCACTCAATCCAAGGATCTGATGGGAGATTTGATCTCACCCAATCGTTGCACCCAAGCTCTGGTTGAAACTGACTTGGGACCTATCCCAACTGAAAATTTTTTTTGAACCGCTCAACAGTGCACTGAACTCATCCGCACTGCAAAAAATTTGTCCGACGTCAGGAAAACAAAAAGTGAAGGCCAAAGCCAATGCAACTCTTTCTGCAAAAATCAATAAAAACTCTGATAGCGTTGCTGCTAACACCCGCACTGCTGTGAAAGCCCGTGGGGATATAGAAGAGGCTGGTGGGCCCGGGGGCCCACCCCCTTGCACCTAAGGTGCGATGGGGGAAACCTTCACTCTAGGGACGTTGAATATCACCGGACTCAAGGCCTCCCCATCCCAGGCTAGGAAACTGAGTTTTTTACAACACAATTTACCCGTGGATATCCTGGCCATCCAGGAGTCCCACTGTCCACGAGGTTCCAAGGATGCTTGGAAAACAATGCTCCTCCCATCCCTATCCTTTTGGTTGAAGCACTGTGGGGTGCTAATTCAGAAAAATAATTTTTTCAAATTCACATCCTCAGAAACATTCCTAAATGGCCAAGTGCTTGTCATCACCTTCTCATGGGCCAACGTAGCACACGCAATCATCAACATCTATGCCCCAAATGGTGCACACAAGCATCAGGAATTTTTCTCGTTGGTTAAATTCCTCCTACTACCCCCTGATTCTTTCCTAGTTGGTGACATGAACTGTTGGCTAACCTCACCAATGGACCGGTGGCTCCCTCACCCCACGCCCCACAGGGTCACATAGAACTACGCATTCTAAAGGCCACCCTTGGGTTACTGGATTTGCTGCTGTGACATGCCCCGCTGCTCGAAAACATGATGCATCCCCACATCCACAACGGCCAATTAAGGTCCATGACCCATATCAACCTTATTCTAATGCCGGCGAAATTCCAATCCCACATCTTACTTCAAAACAATGAAAATGGAATTCTCCGACCACCAACTGGTCTCAATAACCTACCACCTACCTGTCACAGTTGCTAAGGCCCCACATTGGTGCAAAATCCGCCCCCCAAGCTCGCATCACCAGGATTTTCCATGTGGGTGGAAGAGGCAACTCTGGCAAAATTGTTTGTTGCACCATTTTGTGCGGACCCCATTTCCACATGGGCAACTTTCAAAGAGGACACCATCCGCCACTCTCACCATCTCTCCCCCAGATGCTCACGAGCCACATAGGTGGTTATCTCGCGTGCTCTGGCAGAATTGGCACACTTGGAGTCCAACATTCCAGCTACAGGATACAGCCCTGCGTGGGGCTGGAAGTGGGCAGAGGCAGCTGCCCACCTCAACGCACTCGAAAGGCAACACAAACATCAGGTTTGTGTTCAATACAGGGCCACATGCATCACAAAAGGTGACAAGTGCACCACATATTTCTTTAAAATTTTTTTGCACCATTCCAGAGCGTGGCCTGCACACAGGTGCAAAGATCAGATAAATCCATTGCGGACACACTGGCTGAAGTGGCAATCGAAATGCAAAAATATTACTCTGAGTTATACTGAGCTGAACCAATTCAGCTGGCCAAAGTGGCGGAATTTTTTGACTGAGCTCATATCCGCACCATTTTCTGATACCCAAAAAATAATGAATTTAATTACTCCAAATGAATTATGGACAGCCATTTGCGGTGCGCCAAACCGAAAATGCCCAGGCCCAGATGGCATTCCATACAAGTTCTACAAAAAATATTTCAAATATATATCCCCATTGCTGCTCGCCTCACTTAACCAAAGCCTGTTGGAAACGCGCCTCCTACCAGGAGGACATGAGGCATTTACTGTCACACTCTTCAAGAAAGGGGATAAGCTTGACTTATCCAACTGGGGCCCCATTTCTCTAACAAACACAGACACCTAAATTTTAACAAAAATCATGGCTAACCGTTTAGGGACTGTAGCATCTGCCACCATCTCCCCAGAACAATTTGGTTTTATCCCCAGAAGGTCAATTTGGGATAACGTGCACTCCGTGGCTAATGCATGTCAGTCCACAGCCTCTGGGGCACTGGTATTCTTGGACCAACAAAAGGCCTATGATAGAGTAAACTGGGAATACCCAAGGGCCTGCCTCCATCAATTCTGCCTACCCCCCGCTTCATCAACTGGGTGATGCTGCTCACAGAATCTGCAACAATGGCAGTGCGTGGCCCAGGCTTCCTAACGGAAGTAGTCCGCCCTCAAAGGGGCTTGTGACAAGGGGACCCCCTCAGCCCACTCTTATACAACTTCAGCCTTGACCCATACTGCGAAATGTGAATGCCCAACTCACTGGGGTCCATGTGTCAGGCCAAGCCCCAATCAAGATGATGGCATTTGCAGATGACTGCGTGGTGGGGGTGTCTAATAATAAAGATGCACGCGCACTTGAAGCCCTCATCCAGGAATATTCCTGGGTAAGCAACGCGGCACTGAACGCCTCCAAAACCGAAATCATCCTCCTTGGTCAGTTTCAGAACTGCTGGGCCCCAGCAATTAGTTCCCAACCCGGCCCATCTGCTCGCCCACGTCCACGCCTTACTAACTCAACACACACTGCTCCACTGGTGCTCCCCTTCGTGCCACAACCTACAATAGGACTGGTGCGCCATCTGGGCGTGTGGATGGAGGCAGGCGGATACGCGTCAACAGTAATGGAGTGCCATATACTGGATAACGTGATGAAGCGAATCGCCTCTCTCAGAGCCCACCCTAATACCCTTACTGGCAGGGTTGTTCTAGCCAACTCTATGCTCCTATCCAAAGTCTGGTTCAGAGCCCACGCCATCCCCTTCCTCCCAAGCTTCTTCAAATCCCTGTATGCCTTGCTGCAAGGATGGCTTTGGTCAGGCCGCCCTCCACCAGTATGGCTAGAGGTCATGTTTGGCCCTCATCATCAAGGTGGCATGGGCCTGCTTGACTTCAAAGCCCATGCTGCCAAGATCCTGGGCACCTGGATCGCGGCCGTCACTGCTCCTACACTCCCATCCCAACACTGGTCCCATGCAGCCCGCTCCAACTTCTCCTGAGCCTTGGGCCTCAACAATCCATCAAACCCCTACTCCCTGATGAAATACCTCGCATCACACACATCGGCCACAGGTCCTCACGGGACTAAAACCCACTACAAACGAATCCTACTCTCCATGCGAAGTGCAGAGTGGAGAATTCATATTAGTGGACATACAACCCAAAGAGGCCGCCCCTCTCCTCAGTTCACACAAGAGGTACAGGGGCTACCCATCCACGATGGCGTGATCCCCATTTGGCCCCATGTCCTATCCAGGGTGGACTACCTGGACATGATGGACATCCCTTATTCCATTAAAACCCAAAAAACTATCTGAAAATACGCACACCATCCTCTGTTGCAGCCTCATGTCCGCTTCCATGTGTGGCGCTGCCTGAGGCGGGTGTATCGTACAGCTGAGTGCTCTATTGCTTTACACTCATCCTGTGTCGTGTGTGTCCAGTATGGAACGCTGTTCCACCGCCTGGAGAAGTGCCCCACCTCTAAAGCGATATGGCGCAAAGTTCAACGTCTGCTGGGCCAGGATCAAACGCATCCCTTCAGTCTGTCAAGAGATATGTTTGCTCTATCATTGGCCTCCTCCCTTCCACCCTCCCTCCGTGCTCTGGTGGTTGCAATCGCCATGTGGACCATCCACACGATTGTCTTAGATGCCATCGCAGGCTCCACCCCCACCCTCCCAGAAACTGTCCACAGATTCCAGTCTCATTTGGTGGACCACTTTCAAGCATGGATGTTTGGATACCTCCCACTGCATCGCCAACAGCTGGTCTCCTCCTGGTTCCCAGTCTGGTTCATCAAATCAGACCCCTTCCTCCACACGTGCTCAATAGTGGCTACAGCCCCTTCACACGTTCCCTCCCCCTCCCCATAAGTGGCGTTCCCACTGGCAACAAGAGATATCATCGCTTCTCTGAGGTGCCTCCCCTGGTACTAAGTTTATCTTTCCTGAGTCATATTTGGAAGTGTCTGTCCCATGGTCAGCCTTCCCCGCAATAAATTTTAAATTTTTCTTTTTGCTGAATAAAACACATATTTTAATATAAATCAGCTTTTTGAACAATCTAAATTATGGCCCAAAGTAATGAAGCTGCAGATGCCTCAGAACTAGTGCTAGTTCTAAAACCTTGGCACCTTGTACTACTTATGTTATGCAATTGACTATACACAGTCAGTAAACTCCCTAAATTTTAAGTAAATTATGTGCAGTTATGAACCATCTGATACTTTGCACAGCTATTACCTGTGTTTGCGCGCGGGCTTGACTTACCAATAGTTTGGCATATCTCCTTATAAAAACAGACTGTGGCAGTAGCTTGTAGTTAAAAATTCTCATATCTTCTGCCCTATGTAATCTTGACATATATAGGTGCACTTTGGGATTATGGCAAATGATACTGGGAAGAGGGGATTAAACAGGGCAGAAGTTAGTTTTTTTAGTACATCTGCATTTTCTATATTATTCTGTGGCATTTTCTTCCATCAAGGCATCAATGACAGGTGGAATATACCAAGGAAAGACAAAATCTTCATGTTTTGAATTTTTCTACCATGTATCCACATCTGTCACCTTATTAGTTTATATAGAGACCTTCTTGTGATATCAACCTTTTTACAATTACATTAATACCTAGTAAAATCTTTTTTAAGTTAATTTATTTGTGGCAGAAATATTACTAATACATTTTTTGTATCTAATTCTTTATCCCCACTGTTAAAACGTTAAGGCTTATTATTTATGAGTCCTTTGTAGCCATTATTCTGATGACCACTATTGTAAACTTTGTCAGTTGCTTCATTCAACCATTCAAGGAGGTTTAAACTCGTAGGCTAGTTCATGATAATTCTGGTGCAAGGTAAAAATTTCCTTGCAGATGCCAGCATACTCTACAATCTCAGTAAATGGTAGAGTCATGGTTCTGGCTTGGCTTGAGTTCTGGGCGTACTTTAGTGAGCTGTCATGGAGCGTGATGCTAAGAGACTGACATAGAACTCAGGATGAGGGAATATCTAAAGCAATAACCAGAATACCTTGGTATTACTATCCATATTGTGGAATGCAAAGAAGCTAGGGTAACTTCAAACACCGTCCAAAGATTCCCAAAAACTGGAAATTATGTCCACCAATTTTTCACTGAACTTATTAAATACCCAAATAAAACTGGGTTTTTTAGTTTTTAAACAACTAAAATAGCGGAAATGGGAAAAGTGAAGCAACAGTGGAACCAGTCAGGGTACGCTGCCTTATAAAACTCCCAAAAAATAAGCAATGGAAATTTGCATTTGCCATCAGTAATAATCATCACAATTTATATATAATGAATTGACATTTTAAAATCTTTATGACAATAGATCAGTCTCAGCCTTGATAGCTGACTTAGGCTCAAATTTTGCCACCAACTTTTCGTTCCCAACATGATTCCGCCTGGAAGGTTTGCAATGTTTTGTCCAGTGGGTGACTGGGTGCGCACATGGCCAGGCCACATATGACTAATATCATCGATAGGGAAGGGGTTTATTGCTCATTCACCTAACAGGGATGGGCTTGTGATTTCTGGTGATGAAAGAGAATGACAGTTGGAAACCTCCAAACCCAAAAATGACTTGAATGATCTATTTTCGACGGAGAATGATTTAAACTTATCAGTGGAACTCACACCAGTGGTAATAACCTCTTGTGGGGAGAATCGCTGCCAGTCCTCCGCTGGCAATGGCCCCTGGCCAACGCCACTTTTCAATACACACCCTATATTTTCTGAACAAAATCATAAGTGGATGTCATGGGGAAAATGACGCTATTTTTAAGGGTTATGCTGTCACCCACTTCTCATCTAAATCATGGGCTAAGTCGCCCATGGTGACAAGTGGGACGGTCACTTTCTTCCCCCTACTCTTGGTACAAAATAGTTGTTCCTCCCAAATAGGTTTCAGGGGTTGTTCTCAAGACTTTTACTTCCCTTTTCTTTTTGAGTTGGAGGAGCACCCCACCAAGAACTTGAGCAAGCTAAATTTTTGTGAAACTTTGGGAGCTTGATTATCAAGAAGAAGGAAACATCCTGGGGAGGACGTGAAGCATCCAGGTGTGTGACGTGGAAGGCCTCCACTAACTCATGGCAATTGGCTCAATTGTGGGCACTAACCCAACTGTTCTAATATGAAAATCTTTCCAAGCCACCGAATAATGCACTGTGTGACGTGATTGGCGTGACATCATAATGGTTTCCACCTCCGCCTCCACTAAGTCTTTTATCACAACAGGTTCAGGATAGCGACTACATGCCTTTAAATGGTGACAACAAAAAAGCATGAAAGATAGGTGCTATTTCCAATGAGCAGTGAGAGCAGAACAAAATGCCTCGTTGCCCAAGTCTTCCTTAGTTTTGTGAGGGCTCAAGCGCTTGCTCACAAAATTCTGAAATGAAACATTCATACGCAGATGGCGCATATTGAACATGATCAATGAACTCCTCTTTATCTCATGGGTGGGGAGGCATTTAAAATCCGTAAACCAATTTTGATTACTTATTACTTTAGTTATATATTCCAAAACCAAAAATTTAGTATCCTGGATCTGCTGCTAATGTTCCTCAGCAGCAGATACCTAGGGCGAAGAGAGAGACCCATGAGGAATAAGGGGTTTTACTCAAGGTGACTTCATATGGGTAAAACCCAGTTTACAAATGGGTGGCATTGTTTTACAAAAAATGCGCCAGGGGGAGGTCAAAGGCCCAGGTATCCTTTGCAGCAGAGGCATAACAATGGAGATACTGCTTAAGGATTTGATTGACCCTCTCAGTTTGACCATCTGACTGATTTGAGGTATGAGGTGGAACGGCACAGCTTAATTCCAAATGGCCTAACAACACTCCCAAAAGTGGGCGGTAAACTGAGGGCCCCAGTCACTTATCACTTCATGAGATAAGATACACTTAGAAAAACGTGCCATATGAAGATCCGGGCTGTCTCCTCAGAGGTAATGGTTGACACATGAAAAAAGTGAGAATTTTATAAAGAAGTCCACGACCAACATAACTGCTGTGAATCCATCAGAACTGGGGGACTCAACAATGAAGTTGATGGATACTGAGGTCCATGGACCCTGTTCCTGATGCAGGGGGTTAGGAAAACATTCACAACTGATCCATCAAACTTGATGAGCGTTCTTGTCACGTAACTGGCAATCAAAACTGACAGATCCTTGGAAATACATAGCAAGTTGACGTCTGCTAATCAAATTGAGACACTTTTTCTTCCCTGGGTGACCCACCACTGGGTATCATAATGCGCAGATACTTTATCCTGGAGATGGAGGAGAAGCCAACCCCTTCCTCTGAACAAAATCTGACCCTCCACTATTGATTAATGGGTACGCTTATGACTTAGTGAACTCAACTGATAATTAACTCAAGACTCTCCAAGCAGGCGGTTTGACCTGCCAGTACAAGGGATACCAATGGCGTATCTGGTGCCTAGTCTTCCCTTGAAATTGTGGGAGACCAATGGCAAGTATCCGAGTAGGATTAAACATCTTTGTTATTTCCTTCGTTTCTTCTCCATTATATTCAGGGAAGGGTTATAACTCAACAAGTTGGGGAGTATATTTAATGCTAATTTATGAACTCACATTTGAAATTAAGGCTACACAGGTCCTGAAATATCCAGAGCATGACGGTGTGACAATTTTTGGGGCTTTTAAATGTACACCTGGACCTAATGGTCCTTCTAGATCACCACTTCATGCTATGCGCCTTGAATCAGGTACACCAGTGAGTAAGGGACCACAACACAGCAGTGAGACCTTGTAATATATGGCTCAAGATTGTTCAGTGGCAGTGAACTTGCATAAGAGATAGGTGATGGGATGTTCCACCTCATCATGCTCCTGAAGCAGAAAAGCCTTCACCGTGATTGCTGAGGCATCACACGCAATTCTAAAAGACCACTATGAATCAGCATGCTTGAGGACTAGTGGTGCGACAGATACCTCCTTAATCGCTTTGAATGCATGTTGGCAATCTGATGTACATTTAAATAGAACATTCTTCCAAGTCAGGGGATAAAGAGGCGCTGCCAAGTGGAAAATCTTTTAATGAAAGATGGTTATGTTATCCATCCCAGCAAACTAGAATTTTTTAAGTCACAATTTTCCCAAGAGACTACGCATATGCTTCTGGGTGACAGGTGTGGACTAGAAAAAATTGCTTCAAGTTTGCTGGGATGGATAACATAACCATCTTTCATTAAAAGATTTTCCAATAAGGTAATCTATTCTCTGTATTAACTCGCACTATAAGACTACAAAAAATAACAGCCCTCTTCAGCGCCACCAATACTACCTCCAGTTCCCTCTCATGCTGTTCAGGGGTAGGGGAGTGCACCAGGATATCATTAATGTATGCCACAGCACAAGTGAAGCAAAAATAGCCCAGTATGTCATCTATCATTTGCTGTAAGGTAGCGGGCGCGTTTTTAAGGCCAAAGGGCATCATACAGAATTTGAAAAACCCTCTGGGTATGAGTGGACATCAGCCACTCCTGACCTTCCACTATTAAGATCTGATTGAAGGTGTTAACCAGGTCAAGCTTGGAAAACACCTGGAATTTGGCAATCGCCTGGCTGATGGTTTGCTCCAGGGTGAGCAGATAGGGAACATGCACGGTTCATTTTTAAATGACTGTAATCCACGCACTGACACAACGTACTGTCAGCCTTTTGAGTGAAAACAATGGGGACGCAATAGGAGAGGATTCCTCAAACACCCACCACACCTGGAACATATCATCTAACAACACCTCCAGGGCCTTATCCTATTACTCACTATAGGGTTATAGCGGATGGTTGATATTGATTACGTTTACTGTCAAAAAAATCCAAGTCATACTAAGAGTGAGAAAGAAGATTATTGGCCTTCTGCTATATCTAAAAATCCTTGTACTGCAGCAAATTTAGAGTGAAATACGGTGGTAACATGGTGTGAAGGGAGCTGAAGTGATTAAAACCCTACATCTATAGGGGAAAAGGCGTCAATGATTATGAATTATCCATATGCATACAAATTCACAAAAGATAATAATTTATGCTCCAGACCAATAATAACCTTTTGACGCCACCACCAACCAACCCCACGAATGATTGAAAACAAAAAACCTGGAACTGCAGTAAACCAATCGCAGAACCCAAAGAAATGCACTAAGAATGGCACAGGCTGTATCACTGGATAACTAATAATAGAGGCTGATGACGCGTCAACACTGAGGGTCCAACTTCAAGATTTAGGATCAAATCATGAGCAACCTACAAGCTCATTAAATTTCCACCCGCACCTGTATCCAAGAAAGCCTCAATGAATACCCTATGTGATTCCAACTAGATTCTAATTTGTAACATGAAGTAATCCAGCTCCTGTTTCTTAGCAATCAAGCAACACAACTGGTGAAGAAGAGGTAATTACTGTCAAATCAGTTGGACCCTCATTAAGGGGAGAAGTTGTGGCCTCAACCACCTGAGCAAACCCTAACTCCACTGATTGTAACTTGGGCAACAATTGAACCACTAGATTCACATAAATCTGCTTCTCAGAAACATTAAAGTTGACAGCAAGAATACCAGCACCAGAACTTACAACGTCAGGATTATGGGGGAGATCAGTGGCCACAGGGACTGTTAGGAAATCATATATATGACTGGATGATAAGCCTAAATTAATGATAGGCAGATCATAAGTTATCCATTTGAATCAAGATGAGAGTACCTAACCAGATTTGATATTAGTCAATGATAAGCGATCTGACCTTGGCCAAGTATGGGAATTCCGCTAGGAACTCCAATGAATAGATTAGTACAAAGGAAATTGGAGAATCTGAGTATCTGAGTATCTGAGTGAATGAGCTGAAAAGTGGCCAGAGAGATGTGTGAAAAAGAAGAAACAAAGAAGGAGAGGAGGAGTTATTTTAGTTAGTAAACTGCAGTGGACATTACAATGCAGATCTCTAGGGTTAAACTATAGTGGTTTCTGCCATAGATAATAGAGATTGTTGTTATTGAAGATTTTGGCTTCCTTCTTATATAATATTATACTCATTGGAGTAATGGCGATTGTCATATTGCTCTTCCATTGAATCAGTAAATTCACTCCTGTGAAACCCCTTGGTGGATTAAATCCTATTCCGCAAATTTACAACAGTGGTGCTCACTACAGGGGGCCCACTGCTCTAGCTGAAAAGTATAGTTGTCTATCCACACCATGGCGAATCCATTAAAAGCTGATGGTAACCCATCCCTATCTATCGAGTTGTTGCAATACGCCAAGGTTAAAATTCGTCCTATACATTATTCCAAACCAATGATGAGCTAAACCAAAAGCTTAAAGTCCTAATGGGTCAGTTTAAGAATGTATTTGGTCAACTACGTTCCTTTGGCCAGAAGAACAAACAGCTAAAAGACCTTCTCAATGACACTGTTGCACAGCTGCACTGAATCAAGTGGAAATTGAATGCTAACAATTATCATTGAAGGTTCTTCTACAAAGTTGAAGAACAAAAGAGGGACGCTCGTGAAGGACAGCAGCACTGTGGCGGGTATGAAACTGAGGAGAGGACATAAGAGCTTTCCGCCAACCAAGCAGGCATTGTGAGTCATTTTTCCCATAGTGGAAGCTCTGGGGATGATTCTTCCTCATCAAAAACGTTCCTTGTATGTTCTCTGTGTTGCCAGATTAAGAAGCCTCTACTGCAACTAATCCCGCGGACAAGCTAAGTTTCTCTCTTCCTTCTGCGTTCTCCCCTCATCATGGTTCAAGCTATGTCCAACGAAAAGTGTCCCAGTTCGCCCTGAGAGCTCATAGTATTAAATAGGATGTGGGCTTTTCATTAATAAATTGCCCCATTCAATAAGGATGGAAACATGCATGGGTTCTCCAAAAAGCTTTGAGTTTACAGTGGAAGGAGCTTTAGACTGCCTGAAGGCCAAGTTACTGATCTCCACCTTGGATGTTGAGAGCGCCAATTTGGTTATGTGCTACCTGAAGAACAATACAGTTACCTTTCTGGAAGTCAAGAAGATGGAATTTCGCTTGTTTGGGAGTAGAAAAAATGGCTCAATGGAAGGCCAATATTCTGACAAGCTGGTTTTAGCGGAACAAAATCCTGATGTAGTTTGCTGATCAATTTACATCATAAATGAATGACTTAGTAGGGACAGGGACGTTATCAGAGGACGATGTTGGTAATGCAATGTCTGCAACGGTGAAACCACACTACGAGATTTTCAACGCAATGGCTCTGGTTCTGCAAGGAGATATTTATTTGCTTAAAATTGTAAATTACCTGTTCCAATTAGCTTTCATGTTCAACCACCTATTTCAGAGCAGAAGCCTTAAATGGTCACTGCTGGCCTTCCTTTTTTGAGTGGTACACAATGGTTGACCTTTAATCTACTAACTAATCCTTGGGTGCTCTAAACTTTTTTATCTCGTCCTTTCCAGATTATAATTCTTTTCTGACCCTCAGCCTGAGCCTTTTTAGTGATTCATGTGGACGGGATGCCTCTGGAATACCCTTTTATGAATGTGTTCATCTCGGAAATATCGCAGTAAACTGCCCTTCTAGTGACAAGTCTACCTTGTATGGCTGGGCCAGTGTGATCATGGAAAAGATCAAGCGGAGTAGAGATGAGACTCTCTACTTTCATTGGTTAGATTTTAATTGTCCCACCTAACGACAACTAGTTGCTTTCTGCTGGACCCTGTAACATCACTGACGCGTTGCTGTATCAACAACCTGCTGACAATGTGCATAGCTGACCTGCTTATAAGCCAGAGAGGCAGTGGTGGAGGAAGGGTAACAAAAGATTCTTAAAACCCTATGTCTGCCAGATAATGGCACAAGCTTTTCAGATGAGCCTCATCCTCCTTAAATGCACCATCACTGAAAGGAATGAACGTCACCATCCCTGTAGAAGTGATTATTAAGGAATAACACAAGGTTGGAGTGAGTATTACGAAATTCCTTGAGAAAAACAATTTTCGTGGATATTCATGTATTAACAACCAAAGTTATTCTAATTTAGAGTGTATGTATTGTAATATTTTTTTTGTGAAAACCAAAGATAATGCGATTTAAAACACTGGAGCATTAGCTAACATAGTATAAACCAAGTTGGTGGCTAAGTTGCCTGTCAAACCTGACGTGGAGCATCAGATGGTGTAAAGGACCGCTGGGGCATAATGCACTGTCTTAGAGGGTGCATATAGTGTGCTGCCTCTGCGGCTGGGGTTGATTGCCCTCTCTGAACTGGCTATTGTGTTTCAAAATTACAGCTATGACATGCTGATATGTACAGCCTTCGTGCACCACTTTAACGCAGTAGTTGATATGGTGGAGAAGACATTTGAGAACCTGGGACAGCGGATCTTGGTTTACTTCACCTCAAAAAGGGTGTCAAAGATTCCGCTTGTGTTGGGCAATAATCTTGCATACAGTGACAGCGTAATTCCTGTCCACCACCAGCACTTGACAATAAAAATAGGGTTCTTACTCATCATATTTATGAGTACCAGGTTTTATCACTCCATTCCGCGGCCGCTGTAACAATCCCTTCTGGCCATCAAGTTATTATGGGGAAGAGCTTGAAATTGAGATACCCAAAGGGCTTTATGGGGAGGTTTTGGGCCCTATCAGAAATCCCGCCTTAAGCCCCCATGTGTCCCCGGACATCATACTCCCTGGACATGGAAAGATTCAAGTATTGTTGGCAGATCCTACATAACGGGCCGTTAATGCTCTGAAGACATTAGGTTCTGTATCTGCATTTGACCCCCATCAATGAGAATCTAAGCTTCCACAAATTAGGCATATTGGACAAGTTTGATCTTCCCATTGGTACGCTGGCTGGTGTAATGGCAGTAGTCCCCCAGGAAACATTAATGGGGATGTCCAAAGAGCATAAGTTACAGTCCTTGGCGCTGTTAGAGAATTATTGTGGGATTTTCACATCCAATGACTAGAATTTATAGCGTACCCACAGAGTTGTCCATTGAATAGATACTGGAAACTACCCTAATATTTAGTCCTAGCCAATCCGTGATACATGGGCCATGAAAAGGTAGTTTATGATAAAATATGGAAGCTTCTTTAGTAGGTTATGGTGGAGCTTCTAGAAGTTCTGGGCTTCCCTGTATTTATTTTAATGAAGAAAGATGGGACTAATTATGTAGTAATCAACTACAAAATTTGAACAATATTACCAAAAAGGTCTCATATCCGCTTGCCTGAATTGAAGATGCTTTAGATCTCTTAAGTGGCGCCCGCTGTTTCTGAGCAATTGACTTAATATCTAGTTACTGGAAATTTGTTTTACCTGAGGCGGAACATGAAAATATGCGCCAATCAACTCCAAGGGGTTATCCCAGCCCACTCACAAGCCGCAGGGGCTATTTAATTCCCCAGCCACGTTCCAGAGGGACATGGACACTAATCTGGAAAACACAAGCTGCTATGAATCCTTGTGTACCTGTCAGGGAGATGGTAGATAAAGTTTAGACTGGCTTGTCAGTCAGGATGTAAAAGCACCTAAAAGGTGAGTCAGAATGACAGGGGCATCGCCACTCAGATGACATTTAAATTGGCTGGGAGATTATTGACAAGGGAGTGCTGACAGACTGAAAATATAACAAACGACCTGGCGAAAAACCAAGCTGGCGCAGCTATAAAGCCAATGACCTGAGCGTATGGAGTTGTGGGAACAGTGAAAATTTCATAGAGGCTCTGACATGATAAGCCTAATTGACTGCAAAAAGAGTCAAAGTTAACAGTATGACTGGGATGACCCAGTTAATAAAAATAACGCAAAGTCACATTTTAGATGCCACAGGGGTTTGACAGAGAAGTTTCTACTTATATATAAATAATTTTTGGTGCAGGATGATTTTTAATAAAAACTAGATAAGAGAATCAACCATCAATTTTCTCAGTGTTTTACAACTGCTTAAATAGATGATCAATTTAGGGAATAGCTTAAGAAAGTGTGGTACTATGGCCCTTTAGTTTCAGCCTAACTGATGAACTTTGAGGGAGAGGGGGGAAACAAACTTAATTAAAACCAACATCAAAATTATTGCGTCCGGCTGAGTCACTGTCAGATCATCCACAGACACCGAAATGCCAATTTTCTTCAATTTTGATGACTGGAGCGATGGCTTCTCACCAGATGGGTAGCAGGAACTTCCTAAGGCCACCCCATATAGTGGCGGTCCCATGAGGTTAGGAATGGGTTTTGGATGGCCAACCCGCCTTCACCCAGTTGCTACAGCATCCATTTGGCCAAGCAAAAGATGTTGGACGTGGATTTTGATGCTTTAGGTGGGGGTTTCAAACTAGTGACACCATCTCCCGATGACCCAATGTAATTAGCAATCTTTGCTAATGATTTGACACTAGACACTTTATTTTGCTGAAAGTATGCACCTGTTGGGCTTTGTTGCTGACTGTTTGGGGCTATCTGGCCTTGATGATGAATGTTTTTGGCCATTGACTTCATTTGAACCTTTTTTCCATGAGAATGCCAGCTCCCCAATAGATTGGCACAAGTTCTTATTATTTGTAGTATCAAGATTATTTGTACTTAATACTGTAATGGTTGGCAGGGTCCTTAAAGGGTAAGCAGTGGCTCATCGCTCAACCACGAGTAAGGTCGCCCTAGGAGACAAGGCGGGCTTCTGGCCTTCTTGGTCTCTTCTTGGGTTGAGAAGGTAACACCTCCAATCCAAACGCAGGGGGCGCTCCCTCAGATTCACAGTACCCTAATAATATATAATGTCTCCTTACAGATGTTTTCTTGACATCCAAATCACCTGAAAGAGGTAATCCGCTGGCTCTCAGTTGTCAGCATAAAGATCATGCTCCGCAAATGCCAAGTTTTAAAGACTAACTAGATACCTTGAGTTTTTAATGGACGCTAGGGGACTTAGACCACAACCAGCTAAGGTAGAAGCCATTAGAAATATGGCTTGACAAAGTATCAAGCGGGATATTCAGGTGTTTTTGGGAATGGTCAGGTACTATTAGTGTTTTACTCCAAATATTTTTGTATCAGGGACCCACTATTTGAGCTTCTGAAAACTTTGCTACCTTTGAATGGACGGAAAGTCAAAATCTCCTTTAATAATCTTTGGTTGGCGTTGATCAGTGACCCAGTGTTGCAAAACCAAACTTTAAGAAGGTTACATCATTCAGAAAGACTCTTATCTTTCTGCTATTAAAGTTGTATGATCTAGGAGGACAACGATGGTCTGGAGCACCCAGACCTGATTGTTGTTAAAGTTTAAACTGCCACAAGTTAAATTAAATGTGACTAGATGCTAGGCGTAATTTACGCTTATAGGCAGTTTCAATCATATCTCCATGAGGTGAAGTTTAAGGTCATGACAAATAATGCTTCATTACATTTTATGCAGAACCTTCATGAGCCATAAGGACGGCTGGCACGGTGTGCTATCAAAGTTCAAGCCTGTTATTTTTACCTAATTCACTGGCTGGGAACAAAGCATCAGAACGGCAACTGTTTATCGTGGCTACTGACAGTCCTTATAATTGCGGATCTGGTTAATTTGATGTACAAGAAGATTATTAATGACAAGTATGCTCACAAACCACCTCAGGTTATCTGATAATGGACAGAATAATCTGGTACTTTTTTGAAAAGTGGTGAGTTATATTACTAATTGGTGGGTTTACACTGAGCTTTTCAAAACCCTCTAGCTGCCCAAACATCATCATGAGCGCTCACAGGGCGGTAGGTCATGGAGGGTTATGCCTTAATTTAGAGAACCTATGACCACGGTATTATTAGGAGAGCGTGCATTTTGATGTTCTTGAAATGATGTCCAGTTGTCACCTATTCCAGGTAGAGAAACCCTTCCACCAGAAGACCTCCTACTGGTTAGTGAACCCCCAGTTCACATGGTACATGGTGTCCCTTGATATTGTGGGGCCCTTGACAATGGGCGTG